>VKHH01006854.1:0-14775 GCA_015144975.1 Epipyxis sp. PR26KG | reverse complement strand
ATAATAATCATTAATTTTTATTTGTTTTATTATATGCTTTCTCTGTGCGTCTGTTTCATTGGAGTTCAGTGTGAAGAGTCGTTGAGTTGAAGTCAAAGTCGAGGATGGCAGTGTGTTTGTTTTGGTTATGGTTACAGGTAATTGATTTGGATAACTTAGTGCGGATAGTATGCAATAATATGTGAGGAGGAATCGAATATATGATTTTGTTAGTTGTGATTGGTTGAACATATTGTTTATTTTTAGTGAAAATTAGCAGTAAAATAATAATAAATTCTTTAAATATTTCGTAAAGCAAACCGCTTTAGATGAATGGATATAAATCTTAATTGAGTATGGTCTCTAAAATTAATACATCATAATCAAATAAATCGATAAATAATGTGCCACAAAAGGTAACCTTCTTAGAAACTTTATCAACATTTATTTGAAGTTAATTTAAAATCTTTGCATTACGTTAAGTTAATATTATTATTTATTATTATTATTGTTATTATTATTCATAATCAAAACCTTGATTAGAATATGATGCATTGTTGATACAACATATCAAGTTGAAGTGATATCACGTGCAAATCAGTTTATATTCGGATTTGGACATATATATGCTAGTAGAGCATCTGATGATAAGGAAAGATATTAACGCTAAGGTTAAGAATGGTGAGGTCATACGCGGTAGGGCATACCCCACCCCCACCCCCGCATACCATTTATATTGGTACATATCTAGCATAAATGCTGATGCCGAATTCCTAATCTCATGTCCACATGTTGTTTATCATATTTTGTTATTATTATGATTGTGTAGACAACAAAATATATCACAAAAAGTTCCGTTGAATTAGTTACTATGTTCTATGTGGGAGTAGACTAGAATAGTATGCAGTAATTGGTACTTGGCACACAGCAGGGGCCCGGTACAAAATAAGTATTTTTATGATTTAATATTTGTGAAGACATAATCAAACAAATAATCTACTCGATTATAAATGAATTTTTCTAAATACGTCATATTATTTCTAACCCTTACTTCTTACCGTATTGTTTCTCAATTAAAAGAAGATTTAATAATAATTTAAATAATAATAATAATAATTATAATAATAATAATAATAATAGTATAAATATTTTTAAAATGATTTTAATTAAATTATTTCCAAATAATGCAATAATCAATTGATATCAAAATTGTTTTAAAAACAAATTATTATTATTACATAAATACTAAAAATAAATCATAACTTGTTAGAATTGTCAAACCAAAAATAAAATATTCAGAAAATCATCCCAAACTATTATCATTATCAGAGCGAATTTTAATTATAGTTATTATTATTGTTATTATTATTTCTCATAATTGGAAGAATATGTCAAACACTTATTCAAAATTGTTGCGGAATTATATTATTATTATTATTATGTTAATAAATGATCATAATTAACCCCATTTTTTAATTGAAAATCGTTTAGATAAGGGGACTTTGGTAGTAGTCGCATTCACTGGACTATCCTCACCTCCCATAGACCCTTTCTTTGGCGATTCTGATGATGACAATCGATTATTAATCCCAATATTCCCACACACACGATTAATTTTACGTAACCACATATTTTTAATAAATAATGCATTTTTCTGATCAATATTTTGATCAATTCCATCGAATGACAATGTCCAATTATTCTCAATTCCATTATTTTTATAACTTATTGAAATACCTGTTTTGTTTTTGTATGTCACTTCCCTTAACCCATGCACATCTGAACAATGTATAATATTCTTTGGTTTGTCTAAAGAAGTTGGTGAATTAAAATATTGAATATTATTATTAATAATTATCATCCATCGCTTCTTCCATGTAGATGATAACATTGATTCTGATACTTTCCATACCCATCCACACATTGAATAAGCTTTAGAAGGGATCGTTAGCTTGACTTTTATAGTACTATTTGGAGGTGGATTGTTTTTGCCATAAATTATTGTTTCTGAGTCACCATTATAAATAGGGACTGAAAATGGCTCTAAAGGTAATTCCATCGAAATAGCTGTTGGTTTAAATAATCGAGCATATTTAGAAACAAGTATGCCAGCCTGTCAAATAATAATAATAAAAGAATTTTAAAGTGACTTTAGATCCGGTGAGAAAGTATGAAGCAAAGGTATATCAATAATTAAGGATGTTTAATAAATAAATGAACGAACCTGTCCGATGAATTCATCTTTATTATCGACAATAGTTAAGGAAATGCAACTCAATTTGATTGGAGATACGACATAAATGTTCTCTGCAGCACTTATGAAATGATTCGATTTATTGTTAACATTATGAGGGATACTCACACTAGTGTGAAATAATGATGTGACCTTCCCATTCAACTGCTGAGCATGTTCTTGTTGGAAATCAGATATCATACTACTCGCACTCCCTCGCAAATCAATACTCATTCGATTATTATCCTTCACATGATCTTGTTGTTCGATAGTTTGTAAGACCATCCCGGAGACATATGCCAACACAGGGTCCACAGAAGAGGGAATATTTTGAATGGAATCAAGGGAAACTTTGACAATTTGAGGATAATATGATAATAATTTTGAAACATAATGAAATGATAGGAACGATCGACATATTTTCTATAATAATAAAATAATGATAATAAAACAAAATGTTAGGTTTATGAAAATGATATGTGAATTATGTCAGGAGTATTTGATTGTTTCATTTATCTCTAGTTCATGGTGGACAATTTTATTGATATTAATTTTGCTTTAAAAATAATTACTATAAAATCGAGTATGAATATAATCATAAAAACATAGTAGAGTATAGCAGGCAATACATCTTCTCTCAACAATTTTCAAAATGGAAAAATATAATTGCAATCAACTAGTATGTACATACCTGAATCATAATAGCAGCTGTCTCCGGGGTTAGAGGGGGTTTCGGGGATTTCTTTGTTGGGAAGAATTTCTCATCAAAATTCAATTCATCGTTATTAGTTATGATGGAGAAGGTGGCTTTAGAATTATAAAATGATGCTTTTGGTACTAAAAATGTTCCACGTTTCGATTTTGCTTTTTCTGTTGGGAATCCTTTACTTTTTAATAATTTCACACGTTTCTTTGCAATAATTCCACGCCACCATGCTTGAATGAATATGATACCTGAATCATAAGCAACATCTTTTATACTATTGCGTTTCGCACGTAAGAATCGTTTCTTATTATTTGTTTCTTTTAAAATTTCATTTTTCTATAATAAAAAATATAAATTAAAATTAGAATAATGATTGTATTAGGGAAATATGTTCAGTAAGAAAAGTGTGTAATTTATGTTTCATGTAACAAAAGTTAAGTCAATAATCGATCGGATGGTGTATTTCAAAGTGTTTCTTTCTTTCATAAAATGATAATAAAATAAAACAACATATCAAATGATGATATATCATATTAATTAATATTATATAAGACGAATTGTGAGCGGATCCGTAGCCATCATTAGCAAAAAGGGTTATTAGGTACTAGTGAAATCTTAAGACAACCACAAGCCGAATGAATTTCAATGCAATTTAAAAATATCAAAATACTCAAAAAGTCCAAAACAAATAATGCGATCATAATAAAATAAAACATGAGTATTATAGTACCTCTCCGAGCTGTTGAATTTCTTCAGATTCTTTCGCAACTTTTTTCTTCAAATTATCTAATTCTTTACCACTTATATTAATTGAGGATGCTTTCGCTAATTTTATTTTTCGATCTTCACGCAAAATTAATTCCTTTGCACTTAATCCACTCTCAATGCCACCATTTATCGCCCAATTGGCAGACTTGGAAGAATTTGACAAAATGTCCACACATTTTTGTTGTGCTTCTTGATCCGAAGCATTCAAATAAATCTTATCTTTGCCAGTATCTATACAAACTGCGAATTCTTTATTATCTGCTTCTATATGAGTGGATTCGATTTTCATTATTTTAGAACCTTTTAAATTTATTTTTCCTCGCAATTTATCACCATCATAATATTCAAATGATTCACCCGTTAGAATAAAGGTACGCAACACCCAATTCTTCACACGACCATTCGATTTTATTTCTAAATCTGCATAATATTTTGCATTTGCTAACAGAATACTTGTTCTTTTTCCATTCTAAAGTTAAAATAAAATTATAAATAATTTTTTATTATGTTATACAACAAGATGAAATAATATATACTAATGAGACAGTTATTATGATTATTACCTCAAGTTTTTCTAGAGCACGTTGTTGTCTTAATTTGATCATTTCTGCTCTTAAGACTAACATTTTCTTTCTAGCAATTCTCATACGAACTCTTGTTTGTATTTTAGTTGCGCAAACAATAGGATACATTCTTATTTTCTCTTCTTTTAAAAACTGGATTTGTGCTTTAATTCGAGCCACTCGCAAATAAGCTATTTTTCTTCTCAAAACACTTTGAATTATTAAGCAACCAATTTCTTTCGCAGCTCGAAGCATACCAGCACGAAGTGCATATTTAAGCTTTCCACTTTTCAGCATCTAAAATAATTATAATAATCAAGATAGTAAGAAAGTCAAGAGTATGATCAGAATGAGCAACAGTACCTCTTCCATATTTTTCTCATTTAAAGCTTTTAATTTAGCTAATTCTTCTTCTAATAAAGCAGCATCCATTTGATAACTTTTCATTTTTTGTTCATCTTCGATTAAAGCTCTTTTTGATTTTTTACGATTAGAATCTGTTAAAGCCCAAATCGCACTCTTTGATGAATAGTTTAATATTTCTATACATTTTTCTCTAATTTCTTCACTGGTTGCATTAAGAAGAATTGTTTCACGCATTGTTTCAAGTTGAAATGGAAACAATTTCCCATCTATTGGTTCGATTTTTGTTGATTTGGAATTTGCAGTATTTATGCTACCTTTCAATCTCTCACCTTCATAGTAATCAAATACTTGTCCATTTAATTTGAACGTACGAACTACCCAAATTTTTGTGTTAATATTAGGATTTATAACCCCACCAACTGCTTTACCAGTTGGGATTACTTGAATTTCTAATATAGCAGCATATTTAGCTTTTGGCTCATTAGGAATGACATTATCCACCTTGTTCATTTTACAAAGTTATGAAAATCAAAAGCTTAAGATGATGAATAACAACGATAAATTATAAGCAATATATCAAAATAATTTAATATAAATAAGGATTTTTTGTGTTGTGTTGTTGTGTTGTATATATAAAATAAACGTTGAAAAAATCCGCCACCATCCGGACATGCATCATCTCTTCTCCCGGTCGAATTAAAGTTAGTTATAAACAATAACTATGCAATATGAGTGGCTTAAATGATAAAAGCATTTCTTTGCTATCTTAAAAAAACATGAAAATCTGTTTGTTATTTGCTAGAAACCATTTGATGAATTGAATGAAAAACAAACGAAAAATTTCTCTTTGTATGAATTTTGCTCTATTCGATTAATGTACCAGGTAAAAACATCTATACTACATCTAAATTAAATTTAATTACATCTCTGTTGTACAGCTTAATTGAGTCTCCCAAACTTACAGTATACTTTTTATTAAGAGAGTTAAAAGCTCCCCATGTGTTTAAAGATGAGAAGAAAATTTGCGAAATATAATTAAGCAAAATTTATTACATTAATTAGATATAAAAATAACTATAAATTACTACTCTTTTTGATGAATGAATTAAATGATAAAAAAGAAAAAAATCTCCTTGTATGAATTTTGCTATAATGAGTTTTATTTGATTGAATAAGCTAATTATATACATCGATTCTTTCTTGATGGATTGGCATGACAGTATGTAAAATAAAAGAACAAAATAAAAAATTGCATTAATTTTTAACGCTAAAAATTCGGACATAATACACTGTTGAAATATAGAAAGTAATTTCATTTGGATATCTTACTATTACTATTATCCATATCCATATCAAACAAATGAAGTAGAGCAAAATAAAAATAAAATCATATCATTTTATCTTCATAATTAATGTGCATACCAAACTAATTCAATACATCCATCATTTCATCACGTCGTCCACCTCGTCCACATTGTCCACATCATGCCCATCCTCATCCATATACTCATTCAAATCCACAGTGACTTTTTGTAATATTTTCCGACTTGTCTGTTTGGTTACTTGCTTTAGAGTGGGGGGACTGCCTCGAAACTCATTGATTATCTCAGGATGAGGTCGATCTACGAGATCCTCTTCAACCAGCTGCTCGGTTGTAACATCATCCGCATCATAATCTTCATCCTCTCCTATCATATTGTATTCATCTTCATTAATAATTTCATTATTCTCCTCAACGAATTGATCATCGTTATTCATAATAGCATCATTCATAATCGCATCAACATCGATTTGTTCATTTTTATTTAATGTAGAATTAAAATCATCATAATTCATTGCTTCCTCATGAACCACTTCAGGTACACTTTCAGAAATACCATTAGAAATAATGCTATCGACAACATCAGTTTTATCTTCAACAAATAATGATACGATTTGGCTGTCCGTTGACTCTTCAACCTTATCAGTTTCTAGTTTCTTTAATTTTTCATTTGATGAAATATTAGTTTCAGTTTTTCTTTTGCGTTGATTGACTAATGATGATGTAACTGCATTCGTTTGAATCACACTAATATTCGAATCAGATTTATTTTGAGATAAGGGGTTAATTAAAGAGTCAGCCAATTGTAAACCTTTAGTTAATTCTGTCTCATCATAATCACATTCATCACCATCCTCCCATGCAATGTGATAAATTTGATCCCGAAGTCTAGGCTTGCTTGGTGGAGCATATTTTAAAACCGTTCCGAAGAATGGTTTCAAGCCATACTTACTGGATTTCTCTTTTCCTAATCTGATTTCGAAGTATTGAGCGACTCTCTTTCCAATAATTGCATGAGATGATGTCCATTGGATCTCTTCAACAGCTGCATTGCTCTTTGGTTTGCTGTTGGAACCATTCGATTTATTTGTATTCTTGTTATTATCATGTAATGATTGATTTTGTTTAGTTTGAACACCTTCATTTTTATCTGATGGATTATCATATTTGTCCTTATTATGATGCTGGCTCATTTCTTTTGCATCCAATCTCTTCACATTGGACTCAGCAATACTGCTATTATCATGATTATTGGACTCCTTTGTGGTGACAGTAACTGAACTGTTTTCAAGCAAAGCATCATTTGATGACTTTCCAGATTTCTCATTTATAAGTGAACTAGCAGAAAGTACCGAATCGACTGGAATTAGAGTTGTCGATTTCCTGGTATATAATAGCTTATATAGCGCAGTCGCTTCGTTCAATTCTTGTTGGTCGAAATCCTGTTGATCTCCATCTTTCCCTACATTAATTTTTAAAACAACATTAGTTTTGCTCGATGACACTCAAAATAAACGTGATAATATCTTACATAGAATATGATACAATTGATCATTACTTGTTGCATCGCTTGGTCGTTGATATCGAGTAACAACACCAACAAAGGCTTTCAAACTTGAGTTTTTCTTTGCGTTCATTGGAAAGTATTGAGCAACTCTGATACCAACCGACTCGTGATCAGTTGTCCATTCATCTAAGTGCTCAAATAACTCTTGTCCAATTAAAAATTCATCTTCATCATAATCCTGCTCATCACCATCCTCCCTGTTGAATGCAATAGTCATGTAAAGTATAATATAATTAAAGTTTAGATGCAAATAAAAATAGTGTAACTCACCATAATATATGATACAACTGGTTTTTATGCTTTGAGGTGGTTGGTGGGGCATATTTGACCACTTGTCCCACGTATGGCTTCTTCTTCTCCATCTCTAACTTTGTTTCTTCGTCTATGGCTTCCTTTGGTAAACCACTGAAATAATACAATGGATCTGGGAAGAAAGCAGCTACTTTCACACCGACTGATTCATGCTCAGTTAACCAAACCACTTCATCATCTTCTTCTAATAAATGAGCACCATAATCATAAATTTCATCATTTTTATTTTTATTTGATTTGTCACGATTTTTCTTTTCATTGGAATGAATTTGTATCGTATCTTTATTCTTTTGTTTTCTTTTTTCTTTTTTTGCGATCGATTTCAATCTCTTTTGCTCCAATTCCTTTTCTTTTTCCTGTGCAGCAATTATTGATGCTAATTCAGCTTTCTCACGTTCTACCTCGGCAATGCATTCTTGCATTAGCTTTGTCTCTTTACGAAAATCAATGATTTTACTCAAACATAACTTAGCTTCTTCAGTCAATGGAACAGGTTCTCTCGGATAATCATAATAAACACCATCAGACAGGAGAGCATATTGCACATGAACCATACCTGCAGCCTCTGGAACACGCAATAACGTTTCAAAGACAGATGAAATGATAATTTTTCTCGTTCTAAAATTTTGACTAACTAGAGCTTGTTCACAAAAACCAGATAACGCTTTCAAAGTTAATCTCTGAAAATATGAGCCTGCACAAGAAAATATGATAGGATTTGTTTGCTGTTTTGCATATTCAAATGCTTGTCGATCACCATTAACTTCAAATTGAGGGACGGTTGGTAAAACCTGGAAACAATTTGAAATACATAGCAAATACTTGATTTAATAACTATAAATTAATATACTAAGATGTTCATAAAATTTACTTTATATTAAAACAAATGTTCAAATAATATCAAGGGATATACTTTCACATGAAGCCTTTACATACTTTGTTGCAACAGAATATACTGTAGTATACACTATATTTTACTGTACCTCAGGCAACAACTCGCAAGGAGTTTCTAACACTAGTCGAAATAAATATTCATTTCCGTCGTTAGTTAAATTCATCAACATATCATGAACACTGTCGAGAATTGCAAATCTATTAGCAATATGCTTTTCATTGCTGTATAAACTCCAATTTGTAATAGCAGCACAATAAGGCTCACAATAGCGATGCATAGTTTTACGAAATGGCATCCAAGTTGACATGTTCAATATCGAGTAATTGATTGAATATTGAAAATTTTTAAGTATAATATGACGCGATATTCGGATATTCCTAGGCAGGATTTCGTTTTCTTTAATTTTTAATATTGTTGGGAATAAAAAGTTCCTAGTAGTTACTTGATTATGTTTTTTAGGTTAAGCTTTCTTGATAACTTACTAACAATACAGAGTATTCATCGAGTTTTTTCCGGCATCGCTGAATCCAAATCTCCACTAGATGTTTATATATTAATCAATCTTAAAATATCAACATAAATTAAGTTGTGTAGATTATGATTAATAATAATATGAACGTTATACAACCACAACAACTACATATTTGTATATACAAGCAGTTTTCAGGATAATCGAGATAGAGCAAATAAAAAAGCAAGAAGAAGATAGTTTTTATTTTTAGTACATTTAAAAAGTTATTCGTAAAATGTTTGATAAATTTTTAATGAAGAAAAAACGACGCTGCTTTACCGCTGCATCTTTTTCATCCGGTGACATAAATTCCGATGCGTGATGCAAATATTACCAATAAAATATTGTAGTCTCAACAATAAAATGATACTTTGTGAATGATAATGGATTCATTTATTTAGCTTCAGTAAGTTCTTCGTACTTAAATTGAGTCAAATAACTATACTTATCACTTTATTTCATTTTTCATTTTCATTTTTTGATAATCCCAGAACCGTTCACTTCAAAATCGCTTTATAAGAAGTTATTTATTCACATTATTAGATTTCAAAAACATCTATATTTGATATTGTTGGATACTTTACTGTATAACTTAACAAAAAATACAAATTATATTGTACGCGCCAACGTCAAAATTCAGAATGGATGGTGTTGAATCTTTTATGAAAAATTCAAATAATCATTTGAAACTTCCTGTCCTTCTTAAAGCTCATGAAATTCTAAGTGTGGTTCAATTGAATAATGGTTGTATCACAACGGACGACGTCATTCACATATTTTCGGATGGTTTGAGTCAACAATCGTTGAATTCCATTGAGAAAAATGTCTATATATCACTAATATTGGAATCAGTTTTGGTGCCAATTATTGGATTTAATAATTCATTGCAATTGGTCATGAAAGAGGACAAAGTAAATAATGAATTTAATTTTATTTCTGGTGTATTAAGTTACATAAAAGGAAAGTGTGGTGGAAATGAATTATTGTATCAACCTTTGGTTTCCTTTCAACAAGAAGCCAACCATTATTTTACTTATGCTTCTGAAAATGCATTACAGTCTGTGGTTCCACCTCTTGGTCGTCCTCAAGGATATAGTCCTTCGATTTCAAATTATAAGCGAATGGAGGTTCTACCTGTTGGCAACGCATTGGTGCAACCTCCGTCCAATCCACGCAGCAGGAGTGCGCAATATAAACAAGCCCATATGCCACCGATGCATCAACAGCAATACGGAAGATATTCTAACCCAAGGTCCTCTGAAGTGGATGTTCCTCAATCTAATTTTTATGGTGTTTCAAAGCCTTCAAATAACTATTTCCCAAACAGTAACAATAGTCATTTTGCAGGTGGCAATCGGTTCCTTGGAAGTGGTTATTTACCACCAAGTGCTTTTCACCAACAAAACTATCCAAATCCTGGTCATCAACCACAGCAACCTGATATGAACCGTCAAAGATCTAGTCGAGCAAGTGGCATCGGGAATGAAGACTTCCATTATAATCAAAACTTTTCATCTTATAATAAAGATCGTGATAAGGAAAAAAGTGAAGTGATTACAAGACTTCTAGCATTGTTAAGAAAAGCTGGAATGGATATATTATTCCCGCAAAACACTCATGACAAGGTTAGCCAAGTCTCTTATAACACGTGCTTTCTTACATATCATTTCTTGAGCTAAATTGTCAGTTTGTTTATATTACATAAGTGTGCACGTTCCTTTGAGTGCTCATATTTGGTTGATCAAACTGCTTGAATTGCTCACAAAACTTGCTATCACAAGGGTTGGCTGTGACTAATGCTAGATTTTGGTCTTCCTACGGTCTATTAAACTCCTTACAATTTTATTTTTGTAACATAAATTCTCCGTTTAGGACAATTCCGTTTACTTTTCATTTGGTTTTTAATTATAGATTTTGGCTTGTATTTACTCAGCAGTTAATCAGCATTCAACTCCAGCTCATCGCGATCTCATTGATATGGTGATGGCCGTAAAAGATTCTGATAGCAGTTTGAGTCAATTAAAGAGTATTTCAAAAACTAAGATTCGAGGAGTTTTGGCTTTGTTGAAGCATGGGGACCTCTTGTCAACTACTGGTGGCATTAATGAAGGAACTCCTGTAAAGCTGTTGCTAAATTCAACGATTCTCTCATTTCGTGATTTCCGCGAACAGCATGATTTCTTTCTGATGAAGTATATCTCGGAGCAAAAGCTACATATTCCAGATGTGTTCAAACCAGAGTTGATTTGGTATTATGATGATTCCACGAGGGCACAATGCGCTTCAAATATGGAGGCATTTATTGATACGCTTAATGATTTCTTCAACAGATTGAAAGAATCTTCTCAACAAACTGTTGGTATTCCTATTCATCCTTTCGAAGCAGCTGCATTAAATGATAAAAATCGTTCATATGGAACAACGTCATCATTACACCCTCTAAATAATATTCTGCTTCCGCGAGGTATACCACAAGCACTTACACAACAAGGCCCTTACTCCAACCCACCTAACTACAATAAAGGACCTCAAACAACATACTCTAATTCTCATTTATACCCAGCAGTACCTACAGTTCCTGGGATTCCTCCATACTTGCCAGAAAGAAATTTTAACATTTCAAGTTTGAATGAAAGCTTGCGATCTATGGAAGAAATCGATCCCACAGCACATCGTGCAACAGACAACTCTTCGAACAAAAGTAGTCCTTATGATTTATTTCATCATAACACTGCAAATAATAGTTCTCAACAATCTGAAAGAGAACCGGATTTAAATAATATACCAAAAGAGTATTTACACCCACAGAGTAAAGTTCAAATAAATAATTATGGCGCTTTCAATTTACCCCAACATAATGACAATACAGCCGCTACTGCAGCTATTACTACAAGCGAGAATGATACAAAATATTTCATTCCACGAACCCTTCAAATTAGACATACGAAGAAAGATGAGGTTGAAAGTGTAAAGAATTTTAATAATGACAATATGATTGATTTGAATAATTCTATTAAACCAGTGGGTTACCCTTATCAATACCCATCCTCGATAAATAATAATGAGATATATAATGCCCGAAAAGATGAATCATTGTATGATAATAGAACATACGAAGGATCCGATGAAAAGACCACATCAGTCCAAACCAGTAGTAGTGATAGTTCAAGGACCCAACCAGCTTCGTCTATGCAGAATTTTTTATTCTCTTCAGCAAATAATGATAACGCCAGTAGCAGTTTGAGTTTGAGTTCATTATCATTACTTCCAAAATCACTTCAAAATAGTATGGTTAAGCAAACTGATGATAATAATACAACAGATAATGACCTTAATTTAATATATAAAAATAATTACAATAACAATATTAACAATTATGATTATAATAATAATTGGAACGATCCAACGGCTTATTCACAATTGAATTTTGATATGAATTATGCCAGCAATAATAATTATCAATCTTATGTACCGAGCAGTGATTATGTTCAGCCAAACATGGTTAGAGATTATGAACCAAACAGCTCACCAGTATTAACACAAAATTCGCCATCTATTGCCATGTTCAATGTTGGTAATGCCATCACTGCTTCTGATTCTTCATCAAATAATTCTCTAGCAAGTGTGAACTAAGATTAATATCACTAAAATATTGCTATAATATAATAATAATAAAAGATTAATAATAATAGAAGAATAGAAAAATAATGTAATAATATTGATTATATCAACTATAGTAATAATATTAACTGTAATAATAATAATTATAATAATTTCTATTTATAGTATTAAATAAATAGTAATAATAAATATCACAATATTCATCATATGATATGAATCTGATGAGGTGAATAAAACAAATATAAAAGTGGTCACTACATTCAATTTATAATATATGTTTTTATTTCTTCATAATAAATGTAATGAATGATTCAAACAGAATCAAAGTATTCTATTAAATACTTAATAACATAATATAATATAATAATTGGTATGACTTCCATTCAAGATATTGAATCGTTTATGAAAGGTTTTGGTATAATATAAACAGTTCTTTAGTAACGTTTGACTTCAAAATCCCCTTCTGTTTTGTTAGAACTGCTTTATTTGTTTATTTGCAGACTATCAATATGGCAGAATTTTTTAGTTTAAATTGTTTAATACCATTAATTATATTTAAAGGTTTGATATGATTTAATGCTTATATCGATACATGATATTAGCATTCTTGTCTTTCCTATTTTATTTATATTCATCACATTTTATTATCTTTATTAACGTCAAAACTTATGTTGGTTATATCTAACCATTAATTAACTAATTAATAAAAAATAATAATATATAACAATATATAATGTGCTTTTCTCTTGTAAATACTTATTTTTGTGCTTGTTTAGTCGATGTGATTAGTTTATCTCTATAGTATTATTTAACATTTTCATCAATTGCTTAAATATTTATTCGATTTTTATTGATCGAATTTAAGATTTTAGTCTATGTGAAGTGCTTAGTACATGAGAAATAAATAATATGATATAAATTATAAATTTGAAATATTGTATTCATCTTAGGTGAATATTTTCTGTTCATATTGTAGAATGAAAGTTATACAATTATTGTATATTCTTTTGAATGAAACAAAGATATTTTAACTTTGTTAGATTTCACTGCAAACATAATTATTATTATTAAATGACTCTCATCCAGCTGTTAGAGGAAGCTGGAGTGATATGCGGTTGTGTTACCATTTTCATTTTCAAGTCATTGAAATAATTTTATTGAGTTGAATGTGGGAATATGATCATTATTTAGAATGATTATACACTAGGCTTGTTTTTATGAGATGTAAATATATATATATATATTATAATGATGATTAATTGTTCGGATTAGTTTTCTTGAATAATTTATGATAATTTATGATAGGTTTTGATTAGTTTGGTTCTAATTTAATATGAAACAGATTATTCGTCAGTGATGACGATGCCATGACTTTTCAGTTGTTGGGACACTGTGGAGTGGTATTATTTTCTGTGTTTTGTATCTGAATTATGAAGTGAAGGGTTGGTTAGAATTTGGCTACTTGAGGTGTATTATTATGCAAATTTTAAAATTATTAATATTAATTGAAATTTGTTTCAATCTTTAGCTATTGAAAATTTATGATATTAAAAACAGTATTAAAGGAGTTGTGTTAAAGAATCAATGAATAATTTAGATTCCACTTGCTTCTGCTTGAATTTCAAACATTAGAGTAAAATAATCATATGAATAGTCGTTGAAGTGCTAGCTCAAACAATGATTTTATATCATTGGTAATCACTATTAAGCTTATTTTACTTTTGCTTCCACCCCATGCACCCATTAAATGATTTTTTTCAAAATACTCCCTAATAATTCTAATAATTCTATTTTCTCATAATTGTGTTTTTTTTGCCGTGACAACATTTTTCTAGTTGATAACTGAGATATAGTTGGCCAATAATAATAATAATAATAATAATAATAATAATAATAATAATAATAATAATAATAATAATAATAATAATAATAA
>VKHH01006853.1:0-14786 GCA_015144975.1 Epipyxis sp. PR26KG | reverse complement strand
ATAATAATAATAATAATAATAATAATAATGATAATAATAATAATAATGATAATAATAATAATAATAATAATAATAATGATAATAATAATAACAATAATAATAATAATAATGATAATAATAACAATAATAATAACAATAATAATAATAATAATATAACAAATCGAATAAATCATCATTTAGAGAAAAATAATATGATTGAAGTAACGAATGATGATGAAGAAAATGAAGGTGTATTAGTTGAAGATAAGGATATGAAGCATATGAAAGAGAATTTAAAGGAAGATGTTAAAGTTGGACGAATGGATGAAGATGATAATGGTGTGATTGATGATCAATCAAAATCAATCATAACAAATGATGTTAAAAATAATAATTCAAAAGCGATTCACATGACACATCATGTGGAAGATAAGAATGATAATATTGAAAGTGTTTCCATCATAAAAAGTGATTCTAACAAATAATAAATAATAAGCATGTGTGTAAATGATGATAAATGACAAGTGTGTCCTTGTTATGGTAATGCTTGTTATGATTATTATTATGATTGTTGATTTTCATGATAAATAATTATTATCGACCCCTTCATAGCTCCAATCCATCTTCGTTATGTTTGTTATGAATTAATAATGTGTATGTTATATTGTAATTATTTTAATAGTTTGCGTTTCATTATCATATTCATTTCATTCGAACTTAGATTTCCTAATTTATAACTTATATATTTCAAAAGATTCAAATGATCAATTAAGACGTTCATTCATTCATCAAAATAATCATAAAAATTTTATTTTTTTAAAATAAGTTACATAAAACCAAATAAACTATCAATGCGTTTTATCAATCATAATAAGAACACGATTTTTAATTCCTATCCATTCAAAATGTTTCTATAAAGCGCACTGTAAAAGCTACTCGAATAGTTTTATGTCCTGTCAGTGATTCATTTTTCAGAGTGACTATCTTTAGATTATATATAATTAATCACAACGAAGAAAATAGCAGCAAATTGTAAAGAATTAAGCATCAGATTTCGACTCAGCCAAATGAATAAATTCTCCTGGAGCTATTTTAATGAGAAGGGATTTAGTCAGGAACACAGGTGTAGCACCTGCTGCGGCGACATGGTATACGCTGTAAGTAGATGGTGAATCGAACTCTTTTGTTGCTATAATCTTCAACTTTCCAATGGATTGATTCACATTGAAATCAATAGTTTTTGTCTCAGTTTTTCCTTCGCAAGTAACTTTAAGACTAACGATTTTCTCTTCAAAAACTCTTTTTGGTCTCTCTCGTCTTTCTCGAGGAGCACCTTTCACACCACTTGTAGGAGCAACAGCTGCAGCTCCATCTGCAACATCCACTACTTTCAATTCACTTCTCTTTTCTGCTATTTCGGCTTCTTTGATTTCAGCCTGCTTTTTTCCTTCTTCAGTTAATTCAATACTGCCAGCATATGGTCGGTTACTCTCATCCGTTTCTACTTTGAAACTCACACTATATCCCTTGCGAAGTGTCAAGCTACTATCCACCAAATTTTTAAAACTAAAATAAATTCTTGGATCCTCCCTTGTTGCTTCAACAGTTGGTGAAGATACGATTGCAATAAAACCATACTTAGCACTGCCTCTTCTCATGATCGTTGCAACTACCCCAACAATAGTTTTACCATATACAGCTGTAGGAACAGGAATATGTTCAATTTTAACGCGTTCTACACTATCCCCAGATTTTTCTCTTGGTTCTCTTGGAGGACCATTAAATTTTGGTCTTCTTCGAATTTTTTTTGGGCCAGTTGATTTACTTTCGCCTCCATCTTTAACACCTTCAACGACGCTATCAGTTGGCGGTCTTCTTCTGCGGCTACTGCTAGATTTTTTTTCTTCGTTATTAGAAAATGACGACATGTTTGGGCTATTTACTTTGCAAACGTAAATACAATGTTCAACATACAATGTTCCATAACAACAGCAGATTTTTGTGAAAACTGCAGCTAAAATAACCCCGTTCTCGCTGTGTGTGATTGATTGGAAAACTGTTCGTCACTATAAAGTCCTTAAATACCTGTTCAATAATTATCTATACTTTTCAGCAAAGATTGCTTTAACCCGATTTTCACATTCATGAAATTAAACTAAGTAAACTATCAATTAGCTTTAAATTCAGAATCATCCTAACCTTAACTCTTGATTTCGGTTGTAACGTATTTGTATTATTGTTTACTGTTTTACACTAGTTAAGCCCATTATAATTTTGTGCAACTACTTACCCAATGGGAAATATTGCGTAGTATTCTAGTAGAGGATGAGTGCTTATCTGATTCACTCCAAAGAAAAGATTATCAATTCAGGAAAAAAAGGAATTGGTAAAATTAGAAAACTATTTAATAACGACCACTCTTTCCTAACATAACATTATACACATATGAACTTCCATACCAATAAGCACATGATACACCTGAACCAATGACACTTGCCAATGCTGCAGCTCGGTATCCTCTTGGTATTGAAAACATTCCACCTGTGACTGCTCCAGAAAATATTGGAGTTGAGACCGTTGTTCCAGAATGTTTTTCAAATTCTAAAGTATCAGCAATCCAAACACTACCAGTATGAAGAAATGCTATTATTCCCAAACTATTGGCCAAAGAATTACCTCGCTTTGAAAATCCGTTCATTATACTGTTAAATCTGATCTTGTAATTAGGACTAACTGCATTTCTCCAACCTTCAACAACTCCATATGAACCACCTATCAAAAATCCAGAAAACCAAAATACACCAGTATTGAAACTCATTCTTCCATAGATGTCTCTCCCTCTATTATTGTACGGAATATATTCTGGGCCTCGACTTAAAGCTGAACCAGATGGAGTATCAAAAGCAGGAGTGGAAGGAAAGCTGAACTTTGGCAAAGAATTCTTTTCTTCTTTGGTTTTTAGATTGTTTTCGGTGTTGGACATTTTTAATGACTTCGATAAATTCTGAGATTATTATGGTTTCAAACAGTAAATAATCTCGAGATTACAGATACAAATAGTCAATTTGAGTTGTAAAACCTGTGATGCAATTTGCGCTTAACTTTATTTCTTTATTGTTCAAATCAACGATTTGTGGTGGTGTATGGTGTATGGTTTTAGATTTTAGAGAAATTTAAATAAGCAGCAGCAAAAATATCAAAGAGCCGTTCTAAAAGTAATTAACTGGGAAAAGATTTTCTGTCTATCTTGAATTCCAGATTCCAGAGTTCCTATTAGGTTTTAGTAGGATACCTGGGATATCTTGTATTATATCAAAACAATGTATAAAAAAGAAAGGGCAACAGTGGATTTTATACTTTTCCTGTATATTTATAAAGCTCCTAAATTTTCGTCACGATTAAAAAAACAAAGTTTGTTTATTTTTCTGTTTATTTTTTATGCGCTATAAAATTAGCAATTTTTTAAGGGTTTTAAGTGGAAAGGTGGTTGTTTATTTTTTTATCGTTTAAAAAAATTAGAGCAGTTTTTTTAACTTTGACCCCCCCATAACTTATTAGTAATCGTCGATTAACGTAAAAGTCGACTAACCGACATATAATTTTTGAAGCTTCTCTACTTTTTTTTATGAAATGAAATTAGGAGTTAACGACTTTTTATCATTGAGCATTGGAGCTCCTAAATTTTTAATTTCGTTAAATATGACTGCAAAAGTCGAGTGAGTATCTTCAAAAAAATGTTGAGTCTCGAAATTTGCAAATAATCGACTTTCGCGGGTTTGTCGTGAAGTCGACTTTTTGTTGATTTAATTTTACATTTATTTGAAAAAGTATACTGTACATAAACGGATGAAAACCGGTCGAAATGATAAAAAGTGTGTCAACTTAAATCAACAGAGTATTTCTTTTCATTCAATGCAGGCTAATTTAAAATGAAGCAAGTATAGTAGCACAAAATAGTTTATGCAACCGTTAATTGACTACCGTCTAATTGAATAAAGAACAAAACTTCTAATTTTTTCATATTTTTCCTATTTCATTTGGATTAATTTCAACCAGTAAAGTAAAATAATCATTATTCATTCAGATTTTCTTAAGGTGAATGGTGTTCATAGCGGGCGCCATAAAGGAATATTATTTTTCAAAAGATTCTTATAATATTATATTATTATTATTGAAAAGATTCAATAAAAAAAGTGATAGGATAGAGAATATTTCTTTAAAATTTATTTAATTATCATTCGCTTGTAACTCATTGTAACTCATATACCAGCACCAGCATACAATTCAATCAACAAGAAGGGGCTCTACCGTCTAGAGTCAGAGACCTGAACAATTGATTCAATTGAAATTATCATCAACATCAGCCTCAGCTGAATTGGACACAGCTGCTTCTTCCATATTCGTGAATGTCATGAAGTGATTGGAGCGATGACTCTCATGATAAAAGTCGTTTGGTAGGCCCAGGGTCAGAGAATAATTCATGCCTAAAGAATGTTTCACACCCATGAAATTATAGTTCCAAATATTATCATCAGGAATCATAAAGAAACCAACGTATTTGTTTGACAAAAGCATCTGAACTCTCTCATAATTTCCTGGAATGTGATTAGTAGTAATGGCATTGATGCTCACATCCTTATTCCGGCATCCCCACTCGTATCCAGCTGGGGTTAACTTGTAAGCAGTCAGAGAAACTGATCCAGGAGTGAACGAACATGTCACAATCACTGTTTTCTCACCATCCCATGACGAGTTTTCATTCATTATTTTAGAGTGAGCCACAACATCGATTGGAGAGAGATGAGGCAACTCGGTTGGCTGTGTATGTAACCATCCTAACGGTTCTAGCTCGGACAAATACTCATGCTTTGGAAGAGATTTAGGAAGTGTACAATTCGAGTGAGTGCCTAATTGTGGAACCAATACAATACAACGAACTTCTTTCACTTGAGGATTATCTGGTGGAGAAATGCCATACATGTACCCTGCCACTTGTGTCCTCAAATCACTGATTGTGATGAATTTAGACAAAATGTTTTTCGGTAGCACGTAGGTGTATCCCGTATCACTGACTTCCTCTGATGACACATAGATATGATTAGTTCGAAGGTACAAGTTAGTCGCTGAAATCGCTCGTATGCGCCAATCAGTGCGAGTATTAAATGATTGTTGCTCGTACATGCTAGTCGTGGTGACTGTCATTTGGTCGCCATGGACATTAGTGGTGCTTGTGGTAACTGCAGTTAATTGGGATTGTTCTCTCGCTTGTTTCTCAACTTCAGCAATTTGTTGACGTTGTAGTGATGGTGGAGTTATTTCCATGCCGAGGATGATGTCACGGACCTCACTCTGGGTTAATGAAGCGACATTCACATTATTTTTCTTACCATAATCAGCTAATATCAAGTCTTTGAGTGTGACTTCAATTCGAATCCATTGCTCATCACTCAGTTGAGGCCATACATGATGAGGTTGTGTAATAACAGATTTGTCTGGTCTCAAAATGGCTTTTGTTCGGTCGTTATTTACATGTAATGAACGAAGGATGAGAATGAGTCGAGAGAAAGCAGTATAAGAAGAAATAGTCTTAAGCCAATCATCATAAATATTAAATAAAACCATTTGAGGTTCAGTTGCTTTGAGGATGAGATCACCAAACTTCTCGACTTTTAAACATGATTGGAATGGTAACTGCAATTCAGAGCCCTTGATTACTATATTTGGAAAGTCAAGCTATGAAAAATATGAAAAGTAACATGAAAATTTAAAAAATAAAAAAATAAAGAATATTAAAAAATGAAACTCACCAAATGGACTTCCATAGGATCTAATAGACCTTTTCTTGTCACAATGATTTGTTGTGGTTGTTCTTCTAACGGTAATGATCGAATCAATGCAGCAACTTCTTCTGAAGTTTTCCATTTCGCTAATTGAGACAAACGCTTCTGTCCTGCCCAGACAGACGTGTGAATAATCTTCAAAAATAATTGACCAGTTCTTGGATTGAAAATAAATATCGCTCCATTAATAGGCTTTGTCACTAAATTACCTTCAAATGTTTTATGCGTTGTCACACGATAAACATTAGTGTCATCCACAAACCAGATGATTTGATTTGAAAATAATTCAGTATAATTTTGTGAGGATAAGTATGGTTCAGTTGGTTCAGAACTATATAACTGAAGACCTTTACGAATTCTCTCACGTAACACGTACAGAGCTGGATTGTCTCGAATAAGTTTTGCCATTGCTTGTTGCATGAGTGGTTTGCAACCAGGGAACCAATTACCATATCCAGAATAGAGGTTATATGCCAAGTCAAATGTACATAAAACACCAGTTGGAGAAGGATATAATGACATGTTATCAGTGGAATAATCAAGAAACTTAGCACGAGCATATCTCTCAACATCATGACTATCATAATCTCCCCAACGTAACTGGACATCAATCCAATATTTAGAACTTGTAATACCCTCGAAAGAATCCTTTGTGTCATGTAATAATGATGGTTTGGAAATATTCCATTTGTGTGCAGCAAATAATAAAATATCAGCACATGAAGAATTCATTTTATAGGATTTACGAGGATGAATTGTTTCTTTTTGTACTGTTTCAATTTCTAAAGCATCTAATTCAGTATCAAACACTTGACATCTAAAAATTAATAAATTGATGAATAAAAGAATTAATATAATAATTATACTATTATATATTATGTGAATAGTGAATATTATTATGTTTATGTTAATATTTACAGGGAAGTACTTACAAGTCCATAACGATGGATTCGTGGATTTTTTGCCACAAGTGAGCTCTGAATATTTGAATATAACTGATCTTCAATGTTGGGATTTTACCATGCATGAATATTCCAGTCAAATCTAATTGCACTTGAAAGCCAATGTATACATTCGCTCTATTAATGGTAGGTGACCACCAAAGAGTAAATCGACGATTCGGAATTTGATTCAAACCTGATCTTTGAGCATTGGTTAATTTTTTATACTTCATACTATATTACATCAAACAAGCACAGAAACATTATTATTTGAAAATAAATAACATTCATAGTCAAATCATACCTTTCTTCGAATCCGGATGCTTTTTCCCAAAACAATCCTTCCCAAGTTGGGAAATATGTCCCTTTAAACAAAGTATGCTCTAATATCCCTTCAACACCACCAAGAGCTTGTATCATATCAGTGCGATAATTGTTCAAGTTCCATAATTTACCATCATGACGTTGATGAGTCCACCAAAAAGGATTATTTCTAGCTACTTGATATTGCTTAAATTCTGTACGAATTCTCCAACCTTTGTCATACGCAAGAGTGTGACGATCTTTTTGAAAAATGGTGTTAATACGAGGAATGCCTCGATCCCAACTGTCTTCAAGATCTTCTAATGTTAATCTCCTGTTCTGAGCAAGTGCTTCTTGACGTTTCAATGCATATTCTGCCCAAACTCTCTGTGAATCAACAAACTCAGATTCCCAAGGTTGGATATAACGGAGTAAATTAGGGATAATTTGATCTGCTTCATGCGTCATACCAGCACGGAAATGTGTAACACCACTTTCTGTTTGCTTTGAATATCTCAAATCAGATTGAGGAATTAAAACATGACCCATCGACAACATACCCAATCCTCCTAATTCTTTTGGAGTATAAAACACAACAGGAGGGAATCTTGAAGGCATCTTAGAGTTGAGACCAATCTTAATTCTTGTTTGAATTTTATTTTCACATTTTACTAACAAATCTAACATTTCTTGTGTGTTGACCACAGCTTCACGATAATATGTCATTAATGCGATGAGAATAGTGTTCCTAAACAAATAAAAACAATAATGATAAATAGAATGTTAATAATAAAGAATTATAATCATAATAAGATATGAAATAAACATACCATTTATTCGCAATTTTAGTAAATGTAGTTGATCCAGATGACATGAGGACTTGACGCACTCTGTTTTCAAAGTGACGCATTGCACCTTCACTCACTCGTAAGAAAGCTTGAGCAGTCATTTCTTTCGATGATTCATTTTGAAGATTCCAAACACCATCTTTATAAATAGCATTTTCACCTAACATTCTTATTTTTGGCTTAATTCTTATTTCAAATCCTGACATATCAAACAATAAATTAGGATTATCTTTACTATAGACACTGACAAAACTATTATCCCATTCAAGAGTGCATAGTGATCTTGGCATTCGATTTTTAATATCCCAAAATACTGCACGACCTAAGTTGACATCATGTTTCATCAGTCTCATTCTTTGATCACGTGGCCAACATTTCTTATTATTATATCCTACTACATTCTCATTATTAGGATCAGGATGTTCTGTTAAATATCTTTGAATGATATCTTTTGCATCTTCTGAATCAAATCTTAGTAACATGTAGATACGATCAATATAACGAGTATAAAGTCTAATCGGATGTCTAGCTTCTGTTTGAATATTCTTAAATGTCAAATATTCATTTGGATGTTCAGGTGGTCCTGCGATTTCTGAAGCTCTAGTTAGACCAAGTAGTAAGAGATCAAGAATCAATCCATAATATTGAAAAACAAAAGAAGCAAATTGAAGTCCTCGAATAAGTCCATAGGTATTAGTATGCATCATATCTTTGAATGAAATAACAATGTTATTTTTTGCTGTCATATAATCTGCAATATTATGATCAATAATAAGTCGAAGCAAACGATTCAATAAAGTTAGATCCATTTTATCATATACATTTTCTAAAACAGTTTCCATCAAAACTACACATTCGCCACCATCTGTATTCCAAACTTCATGCAGGTTGTTAACACCTTGACACCATTTGAAAGCAAGCAAAGGAGTTGGTTCAGAATCGGCAGGTTTAATCCAAGATGGGAACAGATTGCGTTTATCAGCTTCAAACCAAAGGTATTGATCAAGATAAGCATCAGTGATTTTTTCGAGAGGTTCAATCTCATACACTGGAATCAGGTGTGAATATTGATCCATAAATTCAATTGTAACTTCTTTAAAAGTACGTTGTGTCAACAAGTGTCTCTTGATTCTAGATAAAGCTTCATGAGGATTATCATATGCTTGTTCTATTAAGCCTAACTCTTCACGCATCATTTGATTCATTCTACTAGCATTAGTATAACCTTCTTTTAAGCGTTCAAGCGCAAGGATAAGAAGCTTTGTGTCATGTTTGTAAGACAATGGTGGAAACACAATTGGGATGAATTTTCTAGATTCGAGCCAATTCACTGTTGTTGTGTATATAGCTACAGCTTCCTCCGCACTCACATACGGACCATCTTTTAAGTAATTATGTTGTCGTTCTTGCTCTCCTTTCAACCACAATCGAGTTAAGCGACCAAGATTTTTCTATATTCAAACGAATGATATTATAAATTAAGAATAATAATTTATTTGCACATTATTTTAATGTGAATGATCCATGGAATAAATACATATACAAAACCATAAATCAAATGCTGAATCCAACATTGAATCCTTTTCATTTAAAAATCCATTACCTTGCAAACCGTCTTATCAACAGTAGCACCTCGCTTGATACGTTCTCTGTTGTAATGAGCAATGTTTGTCCACCAATCTGCTTTAGCTTTGATGTATCTGAGAATCATATTTTCTACTGGAGCTGGCATGCCAGGAACTTTCCATGGAATATTCGCTTTCCAGCATCTCCATCCTTCAGACAAATGCTGTAAAATCGTTCTAGCCTTGTTGGCCTTAACTCCTTCTGGCATCATATCAAGTATATCATGCATAACTGCGGCACGTAACTCCAAATCAAAATGAGATTCAACGCGCTGTTTAGTAACAGTCTTTGCGATTCCTTTCGAATTTCTTCCCTCAAACTGTCTTGCAAGCAAGTTACCAAGCCAACGTTCTAAAAGAGGAATGATACCACGCAAGAAAAACAACCATACTCGCCAACCAGGTGCCCACATTCCAACACCAGGACCTTTGCCAACTGGTCCAGTATTGAAACGGTAATAAATTAAATGTTTGAGATCTTTACACATTCTTACTTGTCGCATAAGTTTGTATTTGTAGCGATACATTCCAGTCAATTGGCCGACATGCGCGAATATGTATTGAAGACCATCTGATAATTGAAATGCATCAACATTACCCAAACGATATTGAACATGTGAGTCAACTACTAGCTTAGTGAGACGTAATATTTCTCTGGTCAAATGGAAAGCATTTCCAAATCGAGACTTCTTACGTTCTTTGGTTGTTAAAGTTTTTGTTGGTTTCAAATTAAAGTTATAATCGAGATGTAAGTAATTCAAATTCTTTCGATGAATGAGCAAGTTAAGCATATTGTAGCCTTGTCTGCAAACTTGTAAGCCTACTTCAACCCAATCTAACTCAGTTGATTGAAAAAACTTGGTTGCTTGAAGAGCTTTCATTAGACTCTTTTTGGTGACACTCTTCGGTGGACGAGTATGCAACTGGTTTAAAACGTAGCATTTGAGTAACTTTTGGTAACTCACACGGACTTTAACAGGATAATCATGTGGACAATGCTCATGAAACCACTGGTTCACCAACGGAACATCATATGCTCGACGAGTTAAGCCTGACCGTTTATTATATGGTTTTGGAGCCCAGTATAAGGTGATACCTAATGCAGTGTGATCTGTGTAAAGAGGCTCTTCTTCAAGAAAAGGTGCAAATCCGTCAGGTAAAATTAAGTCTTCTTCAGTTTCATAATCATCTTGTAGAGCTAGTTTGCTTCCTTTTCTCTCTGAACGAAACGCTGAGACTGGATTAATGATTGGATCAAAATAAAAGGCTGGAAGGTCAGGGTCATCAGCTTTGATATAATACAACGCAGGATAGTGATAAGGACTCATGTGGACAGATCGGGGTCTGGAGTTAAACAAATATGGAAATGCAATCTTATATTCTGTTCGAATTTGATGCCTAATAATAATCTTATTGATATCATTAAACTCATTCCAATCTTCATCGTCAACTCCGACGTTATCTCGGTATAGAGGTTCAAACTTTGGACCACCTGGAATAGCAAGATTCAAAGCCTTAGCAGTAAAGAAACTCTTACGATCAAACAGATACCAATAATTTTTATCCAATAAATCACTCATAAGTTGCCCAGCCAAACGATATAAATTAGCCATCACAGGGACATTCAAACGCCAACGCCTGTAGCTACTTCCATTCACATGCTTGGTATCCAACAAGGGTTTATGATCATAGAACCACTCCTTCACAGCATAGTCATCATCGTCATCGAGCTCCATATGAATTGGCTCAAGAGGTTCCACGTCAAGAATATTGTCTGCATAATCTAAAGGTGGTTCTTCGTCATCAAAAGGAGGAAACCTCATTCTCTTGAAATTACGACGATCACGCTTTTCTCTTCTCATCATGATCCACATTGTTCCCCATTGTGCAATATAAACAGGCTCTATCACCCACGGAATCTCATTGACAAAGCTTATTGCACCAGTAATGTGATACAAAACTTTTACGTTTCGCACCTGTTCCCAAGGCATTGGCATATTTTCCAACAATTTATAAACAGCATGCGGTACATATTTCAATGCTCCTAAATATACTCTTTTATCGTGCCTGAATTTTTTTGAGCTCATATCTCCATGATCTCGGATAATTTTTCGAACATGTTCAGGTGGCATCTCCTCTTTGTATGCATCTACAAAACCACCAATGCTTTTCTTTTTGTTCGAAAATCGCTTAGCATTCAATTGAGCCCACTTTCTGGATTTAGCTTCTAATATTTCTGTTGCATTTGTTGTGATTTGATCTGCATGAAATTGCGAAGGTAGTTGAGTAGTATTGATATCTGTTCTTGGAATGAGAGGATGAGGAGGGAAATTTTGGAATGGTTGAATACCAGATGCAACTCCACTAAATTGAGATGGATTCATTGTATTACTAAAATTATTTGCGTTAATAAATTGTTGTTGTTGCATAAGATGAGGTGGTAATGGACCAGTCGGTGTTGGAGGAATAAATCCACCCACATTTGGATTATAACCATGGTTGCTCATTTTACAATGGCTACAATAATTAAATTACGCATGGAAAGTTATGAATTAGTATAGATTCGCTCATTTGAAGAGTAAAGTTAGTATAAGAAAAAACAATAAAATGTGATGTGAGAGAGGAACAAAAGCCCCCCATTTATTTTTACCACACACTTTTTTGAATTTATCAGAAAAATAACTTAAAACAATAAGACTCAAACTCTGCTTTAAACAAGATTTACCTTAATTGTGCAGCACCGCAAATAGATAATTAAATTGCCAACTTTTCCTTTTTGTCTTAGAATCTACTGTACCTTTTAACTTTTAACAGGTACAGTAATATATTTCTATATTTCTTTTAAAAAAATGTGTTATAAGAATTTGCAACAAAAAGATGGGGCTAATTCTTTATTTACTGTATATACCAGCTAGTAAGGTAATATGCACTTATTATCTCAGCATATAACTAAGTTATCATTTTCATTATTGTTTAACCACCAACCACACATGCAACGCAAACAGAAGTAGAACTTAGCTAAGTTTAAAATGCATGTGTGGATAAAATAACGCACAACACAAGTCCAAGACTTACTTTAGGTATAATCAGGTTTTGTTCTTGTATATTTTATGTCCTAGATATCTTTTGTGTTATTTTCTATTAACTTGTCAATAAATCAATAAATTAGAGTGTGTATTGGATGTTTCATTTTTTTTCATTAAGATATTTTAATTTTGTTATTATTCATGTAAAACGTAATTAAAAGGAAAATTATTGTAACTGAATTTTGATTAATACTCTTATCATATACCGATTATGCTGCGTAATCAAAATTAAAAGTTCAATTTCTACTCTACATCATATACCGTAATCACCATAATAATTTCAAATTTTATCGTTAGTTCAGTGGTTGTTAAAGTTCATTGAGCAAATAATTTAACGCCGAATCAAAATCATCATTTGCAAATGATAATGCTTGAATCACATCATTTTTTTGAAATCCCATTTCAATTAAACGATGTCCTTGCTCATTGAGAGCATGATTATCATTCAAAGAAGGTGCATCTGATGATGAAGTTAAAACACTACCACTCATTAAATTTTCGTTGTTTTTAACTACTCCAGCAAACTGAAGAATTTGTTTGACAATAGAATATCGCAGTTTGATCGCTGAATAATCACTAAAATCCCAAAGAGCATATCTAATATCTTCATTCCATTCATTCCAATTATCCTTATTATTAAAATATTCTGCATCTTCAGATTTCTCATAAATTAACATATTATTTTGAAACATATATTGAAACACAATTGCAATATCATTTGTTTTCCCACCATAAGCTGCATCGTCGCCAGTAATAGCAGTGATTAATGTTGGTAATAAATTAGTCTCAGAAAAATAACTGCAAAATTGGTTCACATATCTTGCAAATTGCAATCGATAAGGTTGATCATTTGACGAATTATTTGCACACAAGGTAGCTAATTCGGAAGTAATATATCGTTGAGGCCAAATAAACTGATGGTCTGGAACTCTTCTTTTCGGGTAATAAGATCTCAAATTAGTTTCACCACGACTGTCATTAGCATTGTTATAGTTGCTGCGCAAACAAACATGGTGGGATTTACCTATGTTATCATTACTCCACATCAATTGAACAGCTTCATTCATTTCTGCCGCTAAAAAGTTAACTGTTCCTTTTGCTTCGTCTTGTAAATCTGGAATTCTATTTGTATGTATGCCCGTAGCAGCTAATAATAGTGCAAGATAAGTAGACATACCATGTACGTCTAAATCAGTAATTACACCACTATTCGTCGCTTCGCAGTAGAAGACAGCTGGGATCATAAATGTTGATTGAGCAGCTAAATCTTTTCTGGATTGAATAAATTGATTTGCTGCGTCATAAACTCGCTTGATGGATAAATCAATAGGATTTATTTTATTACAATCAGCTCCAATAGGTAAATTAGAATCCAATTTGGAAGAAGGAGTTATAATATTTGCTATTCTATCAATAGAGGAATCTTTTGTGTTAGAATTCTCTCTCTCTACATTAATCATATTAATGATTGAAGAAAATGAGCTTCTCTTTCTCGCAGCACATTCATTTGCTGCACGACACATTAATCCCAACACTATCTGTATTTCAGTGATAATATCGTCATTTGATGTTACTGTAGAATTTTCCGTACTTAAATTCCAGAGAACCCAATTTAAATAAGGCTTTTCCCAAGATAAAGAATTATAGTAAAGGTTACTTGAATGATAAAGATTTGCTCTAAACGGATTGTCATTACCATCTCGAATTGGAGTTATTGCCTGATGAACTTTTGCAGCTGAAAAATCTATCAAATTGAACCCTTTTTTAATAGTTTTTAGTAAACTAGTATCCCATGTGGACGTATCGGCGTGATTTTCATCAATTTTGTGCTTGATAATATGTAACTTTTCTGTCACTTCACTTGATTTCATAAAAGTTGAATTAATGCATATTACGTTTAAGGCTGATTGATACTCCAAAGCAACATTTTTTCCAGACGGATCTGCAATAAAATTCACCAAATCCATTTTTATTCTTATTGATGTAAGCAAGGAATTTATAGTTTACAGTTTAAGTATTTGTCCTAAAATAATCAAGAGTTAATATGCAGTTTCACGAATTTTTGTCGAGTTATTGCCGAGGGGTAAAACTCTTGGATTTATTAAAAGTTAGTAAATAACAAAACTCTTCAGCTACCAGAAAAGTGTCAACTTTTGTCTATTTA
>VKHH01006852.1:0-14791 GCA_015144975.1 Epipyxis sp. PR26KG | reverse complement strand
TGTAGCTTTTTCCTCTTGTCTAGTTGCACCTTTTTGATTTGCTCCGTTAATTTTTATTAATTCATTCATTCATTCACCTTTTTGATTTGCTCCGTTAATTTTTATTCATTCATTCATTCATTCATTCATTCATTCATTCATTCATTCATTCACACACTGCTGTGCTCCTGGGGCACAGAGGATGGAAATAAATAATTTCCAGTTATATCTTTTTATATCTTCTCCTCAAAATTATTGTTTATGAACTATATATCGATTCAAAGAATATTCTAAAAAATGAGCGATTTAGATGATTTGAAAGATGCAGAAGTAATTACAAAGAAGTTGAAAATGAGTGATGACATAACTGAGGAAATTAAGAAAATAAGAATGGTTGCTCTAGATCTTGATGGAACACTACTTGACAGTCATCATAATATATCTGAGCTAAATTGTAAAGTATTAAGAGAGCTTCATGAGCGTGGAATAATTATATGTATTGCATCTGGAAGAAGCATAGCAAATGTAAAGGGCTTCATTGAAAGATTGGATATAGATGATATGCCTGTAATAGGTAAAGATTTGTGTTTTTTTTGACGAATAGAAGTTTAACAAAATTTAATGTGTGGTATATTTTTACTTAGTTTTCAATGGCTCTTTTGGTTACGTACACAAAAAGCAGAGTGGTTTACAAAAAGTTTTTGGATTTCCCATGACTGTAGAGTCGACAAATAAAATAATACAACTAGCCAATGAGCATGAATTTTGCTTGCAGGTAATAATATAAATGTCTGCTTATTAATTATGAATAAAACATACGTTAATTAAAATTTGCATGTATTTAGTACTATAATGGTGATACTGGTGATGTTTATGCAGTTCCAAAGACTGAGCAACATCATACATATCTTGGTTACTATGCCCATTTGGTTGGAAAACCTCAAAAACTGATATCATCGTATGATGAAGCTGTGAGTATAACAAGACCAGCAAAATTATTGATATTTACTCCAGACTCTATTTCTTTGATTGAAGAAGCTCGAAATCGTTTTGGTGATGAATTTGATTTAATTAAAGGTGGGCCAAATCCTGGTATGAAAGATTCATACTTCGTTGAGTTTAACACTAATGGAATAGCTAAAGATTATGGATTGCATCACATGTGCCAAAGTTTAGGCGTAGGTATGGATGAAGTGGTTTCATTCGGTGATGGTAACAATGACTGTCAGTTATTGAAAGCAAGTGGATTAGGAGTTGCTATGAAAAACGCCACACAGTTAGCAAAAGAAAGTGCAAATGTTGTTTTGGAAGTAAGTATTATGTTTGTCTTAATTTTCATTTCAAATCATTATTTTTATTATTTTGTCTTATCTTAGTGGACAAATGATGAGGATGGTGTCGCATTATATCTACAGCAAATGCTAGACGAAGGAAAATTTGCGGGACTTTAGGGATTTACCTTTGTATGAAGTATTTGTTTAGTGTGCTGTTTCTTGATTCCAATTCTTGAATGCACAAATTTATTGAAAAATATGAATGGTTGCAAGTTTGGTCATTGTGTAGCGATTCGAGGCTTTTTATATCTGTTATTGATAATATCTTAGATATATACATTTATAATATATGGTATATTATATTCAAATATCTCAAATATAATTTGAGTGAGAATAATAAAACGACAAATTTTGTAAGAATTTTCCCGCTAAATTAACAGCTTGCCTTGCATTAAGTTTGATAACAAAAAAAAATAGTTTTAGCAATTCGAAATAGATAATAAAATAGTTTAAATAATATATTGATAAAAACTTATAATGAAATCATTATCTTCATTCTGCTGAAGTCTTAAGGTACTTTTTTATCTATGGAGTTAACAATAGGGAAATATAAATGCAATTTACATTTGTTATGGTTGAATGCATACCGTATTACTATAATACATAATACGTATTACTTACGTTATTTATTGAATCCTTTATGTAATTTGGGTCATTAGTATCAACATCATAAACATCAGGGAGAAGATAATTAAATGAAACTTCTTTATCACCAATAATAGCAGATTTCCAATGAAGTTTTCCAGTTGTTGGTACTTTTTTAAATAAAACTATCCATACTCTTAATTTATAAGGATCGTTATCACACGCACCCTCTAACTGCCACGTACATTCCGATGGATTTATTGCTGAATACAGCTTCCCTTCTACAAGTGGATTTCCGTCAATTAAAACTGATATATAATTTAATTTAAAATCAACTTTAACCAAATTTTTCAATCCATTTGAAATATTTGAATTGTGGTAAATTTTGTTAAGTTTAGAAATAATATCTTTTGGAAGTTTGACAAATAATTCCACCTCGTGTTCAGATTGAAACCAATCATATTTTTCTGTTGATCCTCGAAGTGGAGGCGAATCATTCTGTACTTGTTCGATTTCTTTTGTGTAGTCTTGAGTGATTAAGTCATCAATATTACTACTGGAAGAACTTGTTGTATGGGTGTTTGTGTTGTTCCTAAAATTACTACTTTTTGAAGATAAAGATGTTTGTTTCTTTGGAAAAAATATAACTAATATAGCAACAGCAAATCCTATTATAATCGCTGGTAAAAGTGTTATGATGACTTCATTGCCTTTAATATATTTTAAAAATGTCTCTTGATCGGTTATGAACTCAAACATAATTACACTGTTAGTTAGTTAATTAGTTATCAATTTTATGCAGTATTTTACAATTTCAATGTTCTGAGGGCGGTCTCAAAGTTCCACAGCTGATGAAACAAGGGTACCACATTAAGCTCACCAAATTCCACAGCACAGCTTTAAAGTGGTTTGCTTTACCTCTAATAAAATCTAGATTTACTTGATATGATTTGCTCAGTTAATTCGTCTTAATTCATCCATCATCCATAAAAATTTCATTTCTGTTATTTTATTGGGTTAATTAAGTAATTAAGAATTGTTTTTGAATAACTACAATTTGAAGAAGCTATCAAAGTTATTTATTATAATTAACTTACATTAATAACTTTTTTGTCGAACAACGGACAGAATTTTTTACATTTTTTTATTTTTCAGTGTTTTATGTTTTATGATAAAGTTATGCTAAATATATATAATACTGATATATGTATGCATTGAAAGTTGCATTGTAAGTTGTATCAATTATGAATAACTTCGTGCAATTTATCTAGAAAATTATTTATTGTTGTATAGGGTACTAAAAGTGAAAAATTGAGAATAAACGCGTTCAGCTTTTCTGCTTTTCGTATAAAATTCAACACAAAAAAAACTATGTCAAGTTGACTTGATATTCCATTGAATATGATAACAGCTTTGATACCATCGTTTGAACAAGTCCCATATAATAGTATTGTTAACCGAGTAGATAATGGAAGTCAATGCGTCAATGAGCTATTGAGTCTATTTACTGAACGAAAAGAATTAGAAGAAAAAAATGTATTATATTCTGCGAAAGTCAGTCGCTCAAATATTTATGAATTCGAAATAAATAATAGCTCATGTGAGCGCGTCTTAGGATTTTTCAAAAATTATCATTTGTTTTTATATAAAGCTCAATTAAAAACACACAAAGACTTTGGTGATACAATAATCAAAGAACTGGAAGAATTGAAATTAAATCGCTCAACAAATGTAAATAAACACAAAATCAATGTTCAAAATTGTTTACGAGATGTATCAATTGCTGAAGAAGCTCTTGATAAAGCTAAAAAAGCCCATCTAAAAGGTAAAACAGATTTAAATACAGCTACTGAAAAGCTTGCTGTATTGGATTTGGCAGTAAATGAACATTTGAAAATGGTGGAGGATCGCAAAAAAGAAGTTTCTAAGGAAAATAAATTCTTAATGGGAAGGATGTTGAGTGCTTTTGAAGCTTCACCTGAACAAGAAAGAGATAAACAATATAAAAAGAGAATAAGAAAAGAAAACGAGTTAAATGCTTTTACTCAACAAATTATTGAAAAGAAAAAAAATTTAATGGATAAAATCAATGCAATGGATATTGCATTACACAAGGTGAAATATTACAATATTAATTTTATGATAATAATAATATGTACATTGATTATTTTTATCTTCAATAAAAATGTAGGCTGCAATAGCGATGCAAGAAGCTGAAATTGATAGATTAAATGCTTTAAGAAGTTCTATGAAAACGTTTTGTGAATTTGAAAGAGCTTCAATTAAAGCAAGAGGCGAGTTTTTAGCAACTTTAGAAGAAGCAGTTAGTTCTCAAGTGCCTGATGAGGATGTTTTACTATTTATAAGTCAAGAAAAGCAAATAGAATTGACTCATAAATATACCAGTGCAATCAAACTGATGGATAGAATTTATGAACAAAGGTGACTCTCATTTTTATCATATAGCCTGTTTTAGAATAGAAATAATATAAAATTAGAATATTATATATGATCTTGTTTCATATGAGAATCATAAAATGTTTTACTCTCACCATCATTGAAATATTCATTATCGTTTCTATTCTATTAGGGATACACCCATGCCAAATAGCCCTCTTTATGATCAAACATTGAAATTCTCCAATGATACAACTGCTTCAGCAGGAGCTCCATACAGTAATAGTCCATCTCCTCTTTTAGCAAATACAAATAAAAAGTATTACGGTCCTTTGGTATTAGATGGTAAGTTTAATAGAAATTGCTATGTTTTCCTGTGAAAATTATCTCCAAGTTTCAACAGCATTATTATATTAGTCAATATTATATACAAAAAATTCTTTCAATCAAGCTGCTTAATTTATAAAATGTATATATTATTATCAATCAATGTTTTCATCTTTTTGTAATTAAACTTGTTGACCTTCATATGATCGTTACTTTGTCTCTTTGTTTGTATATGGTAGTAACGTCGATAAGATTACTTATTTCAACGATAGATTATCGCTACTTTCCTTGATTTTCCGTTTGTGCTGTTAATTAGTCGCTCGTATTCTGTGTTTTACCACAAAACATATAAATATTATCATTTGATAATTGACTATTATTTCTCATTTCAGATAATCAAAGTGGAACTGAGCTAATATCATCAAGACAATTAGTAGAAACGGAAGATAATAATGATGCTGTAAATGAGAATGGTAATTTACTTGGCATTAATAATATCAATGCTTCGAATGAATCTGGCGTTACTGCAGTTGCTGGTCCATATCAACTCAATGCCATCAGTAAACTAAGTGAAGCTTTAACAACATTATTTCCAATCACAAATGTTACAACATTGGATGGAACTGCGACAGGTATACTTTCTTCTGTTCTGTTACTAGATTTATCTGAATTATTTCCGTCGCTTCGAATGATTACAAATGGTTTATAAATTGTTATAACCTACCCCTTCTCTGAGTTCACTCTTATAATTGAAATATTCACAATCAATAAAATATTATTTATTTTGTCTCAATGATGATTTATTAGGGGAAGGATTAGCATTCACTTCAGTGGATGATTGGCGCATCTTATTAGAAATAAAAGAAGCTAGAGAACTATTTCTACAGGAATTAGATGAACAAAGAGGAAGAAGATCATTACTTGCACCACAAGCATATAAATCATTGATGAATGCTATGAAGGTAATAATAATATAATAATATGTAATTATGTAATAATATACTATTATTGTTTTATTACAGCACTAATTGAATTTTTTATTTCGAGATTTTCAGTTAATTTATTTGTTATATTATGCAATTTATTTTATAATATTTTGTATTGATATTATTATTTCCAGGTTAGTTTGGATTATTGCGAGTTGACTAATGATGTAAAATCAGCAATGAGAATAGCTAATATGGCGAATACATTTCATAAACGGTAATGAATTATAATGTTGAATTAAATTATTACTGTTCATTAAGTTGATTTTCGATAAATTTGATAAATTTTCTGGCCATTAACGTGTTTCATAGAGATGATAGTCGTAGAAAATCTTCAAATCGTGGTATTGTTGAAGAAATTAATAAAATAAAATCATCAAGTCAAGAAATGGAGAAATATTCAACTCCTTCTAATCAAATTACTTCAGATACAGCCGCAAGTATTCAACAAAATGATAATACAGATTCCAAAGATACTGCTGATGATATAAATCATCTAACACGTGGGAAGAGCACAGAGAGTATTATTGTCTCACCAAGTAATTATCATCGAAAATATCTACAAAGTGAACGTGATTTATATCAACATTCTATTTGGCATAAAAATGGTTTTTGGGAAGAAGCATTACAACAAGGAGTCAGTGCACAAATGAGTCTCACAGAACCAGTCCAATGGGATGAATTATCACCGGATGGATTAAGAGAAGCTGTTATTGGTAAGTCAAATTTCATTTTTTATCATTTATATCGATTATTTTATTTTTGTTGTTATTTTATTTATTTATATCATAATTATTTTTTACTATTGTTAAGGTGTTCATAATATCGTATTTGGGTTATTGGGTTCCTTAGCATTTACAATGCACGAGTTGAAGCTTAATTGCAAGGATGTAGAAAGTCACATCATTGCCATGAGTCGACGTGCGCAATTATCGGAAGACCAAGAACATGAATTAATTCGAAGTATTCATGATATTTTTGGAAATAAACCAACACCTTTGTCATCAATTAATCTAATGAAACTATTGCCAGTTACAAAGAATTTAGGTTCATCATCATTATCATCATTATCAAATGAGTTTTTACCACATAAAGTCCCTTCAACGGTGTTAGTCGGTAAAGTGATTGCATTGAAAGAAGACCGAAAAATCGATGTTATTGTGTCTGATAATAATAATAACAATAATGAATCGAAGATAATAGCAACAGAAAGTAATAAGATAGATGATGAATCAAATGATGTGAAGAAGAATGAAATTATTACTGAGTCAAATGTTATCGTCACATCAAATCCTGTACCTGCTAATAATAATATAAGACTTAATGATAATAATAATAAGAAAATCGATAATTCTGAAATGGTTATCATGGGTACAGCAACTATTGTAACAGCAGCTAATATTGAACAGCAACAAGTGACACCCATATCACCACCTCGTTTAAATGATAATAATAATAATAACAATAATAATAATGGTAATAATACTATGAACAATAGCAATAATAATGCTTCTATTCGATTAAATTCCATCAAATCAGCATTTAATTCTGTTGTTACATTGAACTCGACCACCTCTATCAATGATAATGATGATACTGATGAAGACTTTGCATTATTATAATGATTGTTACTATGCTAATTAATTTTTTTGCTATAATAATAATAAACATAATTTAAAACTTATCGAATAACTAGAATAAAGATATGCATTATAACTTGATATCCGATATGTTCAAAATTTGATGATATTCATTTTATTAGTCGATATCGTTAATTTTGAGAGTTCTATTATTATTTTTAAAAAGTAAAAAAGTGCATTGCATTACATTACTTGTAATAATTATAATCATATTTGATGATATTAAAATTTCCATCAAAACTTCTGATAAAACTTCTTTGAGTTGTCATTTTCATACTTTTTATCAACCATAATAACATAACTAAAAATATCAAATCATTTTTATAAAAGTAAATAAGCTACTGATTATTAGACCTTGGATATTTAGAACATAAGTTGGGGTAATAAATACTATTAATCAATCAATATATTTATTATTTATTATCGTAAGTGGCAGGTGTTACAGGTTACAGTATGACACCTTCCATTTTTAAATAATGATACCTATGATTTTTTAGATCTTTCCTAACAGAAGAAATGCTCAGAAATGGTCAAACTAAACTTCAGATGAGTGAGGAACTTAGATGAAAAAGGTAATCAAATTATAGATCAATATGGAGAACCTATTCTCAAGGAAGACATGTCCGAGGGAATTGACCTGAATCCATTGTCTGAAACGAATGATACGTATGGTATGGCACACATGGCTCTCAACAACGAGCAGCTAAAGAGCTATTACAAAGTAGTCTTTAGATATAGAGAAGATTACAAAGGTCTATTCTATGACTTATGGGTTATCTAAAACAAAAGTCCAAGAGATGGATGGTGGATGTGACATATGTCATGACAGCAGTCCGAAAAAGTGTATTGTTTTTATCGCATAATAATACGCCCAATATGTGTCATGACATGTAAGACATGCCCTATACTTTATATCAGTTTCGTCAAAAACATGAATGAATGAATTTTGTCGGTCTAATTTCAACAAAGGTATCAAGCACATGCATCAACTACATTCATTCAATATTCTATGGTAATGCATTATCCTGAGAAAAACTAAAATAATTAGCGCTCCTTTTTTAACGTATACGTATTTATAACGGTTTACAACAAATAACAAATCAGTCATGTTAATTCTAAGTATTATTAATGATCTTAGAAAAATCACCGTAGAGGCAAGGTTATATTTTCTATCTTATTCCTGTTGTTTAGAGCTGATCATGATTTGCTCATCAGTAATTGCCATTAATTCATTAGTCGACAGTCGACAGTACAGGAATTAGGAATACAGGAATACAACACATATAAGATAAATGAGTATTAAATAATACTTTATATCATATACTCATATCATATATGAAAGTTTTTGTAGTGGTAGGTGGTGGTGGAAGTGGTTTAATGCTATGTGAAAAACTGCTAATGAAACACGATGTGATATTAATTCAAGAAAATACTGAAGAAAATGAAGTTAATCATGTGGCATCTTTATTTGAACATCTGTTAGGATTATCTACCCAAAGTTCTTTGTGGACATATAATGCATTTAAACAGAATTCTTCTGTATTGAAGACAATATCTCAAAAAAGTGAAATGATTTATGATCGCATCTTATCATTGCCACAAGGTACATTGTTAGGTGGAACAAGTAATCTTAATGCAATGATTTGGAATTTAGGAAATAAAAATATATTCAATAATTATTGGCCTATATCTTGGAATAGTGATTGCATTCATGAATCTGCATCACATGTTTACAATACAATTCAACCAGAGCTGACAACCGGAAGTGGATCACTGAAGAGAATACTTGAACATCACACAAAGGTACAAACTATCAAACATATTGTTATTAAATCAACCGGTAGTTATGAATATATGTGGGACATAATACCAATCAAAAATACTTATTACACTACTTCAGATAAACTGCATCATACCAAAAGATTGAACCTAGCGAAGCAAACCATTAATAATAATAAGAATAATAATTCGAAAAATAGAAAAGGAAAACTAAGAATTATTCGTAATTCAAAAGCAAATCGTATTATATTTGAGGATAATGTTGCTATTGGTGTCGAAATTATCATAAATAATAATAATAATAAATTGGAAATTATTTGTCCGATAAATAATGGAGAAATAATATTATGTGCTGGAGTATTTGAAACACCAAAGATCCTTGTTGCATCTGGGCTGTTGGACAAAAGAGAAGAAAAATCACTCCTCCCATTATTAAACGGAATAGGGAAAAACTTACAGGATCATGGTGTAATACCACTGATTTATGTTGGTAACTGGTGGTCACAAAATAATTCCTTTTTTTCAAACAATAGATCTTCTCAACATCCTGTTAATAGTGTTCATGGATGGATTAATCTGGATGAAAATGGATCATTCCATGAAGTTGGAAGTAATCAACCTCCAAGGTGAGTACCATCATAATCTTTGCAATCGTACTTAATATTATTTTTATATGACAATTATAGTGTACAATTATTATTGGTTGATGGAAGAATATCAGCATCATTAATGATGATACTTTTATTACCTGAATTTGGAGAGAATACTGTCTACACAATGTATATTAGACCATTTCTTTATTGGTTATTGAAGGTACGTGAATTAGTTCCTTACTACTACATGCATATCGTTTAAACAAAATCTGTCATTAAAATAAAATAAAACTTTGACCCAATTTTTTAATTTTCTTTAAACACAAATTAATTTATAATTTTTAAAACTATCTTAAAGGCTTTATCAAATTGGGTTTTAATTCGATTCATCAGTGGATTTACATTTGGAATATTAGTTTGTTGTGTCCAACCGGGATCAAAAGGCGAATTAAGATTTCATCAAAATGAAAATAATTCCATCGATGTGGAAATAGGTATTATATGATACCACAATTGTTATGATGTAATTCTTTCTTATTTTGATAAAACATTAATAATTATTATTATCAATATATCAATATTTATATTTTATGATAATATCATACAGATCCTAATTATTTGGCATCTCCAAACGATGTAATTATGTTACAAAATGGATTGAAAGCAGCTCAATCATTAATAGAAAAAGCAAGACAATTAGGTCAAGTTAGTTGTGCTGAAATATTACCAGGTCCATTATTTAATTATTGTTCAGATTCATTTAATTTTCGGAAATTTATAAAATATTTCTTTACGACTTATTTTCATCCATGTGGTACATGTGCAATGGATAGTCCAGTTAATGGTAATAATGGAGTTGTGGATAGTGTCTTAAGAGTGAAAGGAATATCAAAATTACGCATTGCTGATGCTTCTATTATTCCATTCATACCATCTTCACCAATTAATGCTTTGTGTATGACGATTGGTGAGAAATGTGGAGAATTTTTATTAAATGAAAAATAATAAACAATATCATATGAAAATAATAATTTACATCAATATTATTAGTATTATTGATTATGACTGTTCAGAATAATGATTTAATGTATTGAAAGTTATGCCATTATTATCGTTTGTGATAAATATAATACTGAAATATAATTTAAATTACTGAAGAACTTATTCAGTACATAATTTTTATGAAATAATTGAATAATAATTTTCTTAACAAAATAGTGCAAATTAAGAGTTTTATGATGAGTTGTTTCCAGTGTCGAATCCATAGAATGCAATAAGAATAAAAAGGAAATAGTTTAATCTCTGCTGCAGAATGCATCACAATCATGCGAAAATGATTCATTCCATGCTTATTACATATATTTTTCTAAGTCAGGATACATTTTAAAAGCTTGCTTGTATTTTTTTATAGCAGAATCAACTTGATGATTCTCTTCAAGTGCCATACCTTCATAATATATTTTCAATGCACTAGCACATTTTATATCTTCTTCATCATTTTCCATTTTGAAAAGAGTATTTTTTTCATATATTATTTCTGTTCTCATAATATATTTGCAACCTGATCGCACTTGTTCACCTTCATGCAATATTTTATGGTCAAATATCAAACAATCACCGCAATAAGCTTTTACTTTACTATATATTTTATCTTCTGGAGAACAATAAATATTACGATCAGGATCAATATATAAATTATGAGATTCAGAAAAATTTGTTGTTCCTCCTTCATAATCATCATTAAGGTAGATCATAAATGTTTTTATGGATCGTAATAACAATGGATCAATTACAAAATCAGAATCATAATGAGGACCAAAATGTCCACCAGGATGATACTTACATAACCTAAGACAAGGATTGAGTGAATGAAATCGCCATTGGCCATTCATTCCAATTCCATTATTAATAAAATTATCACCATTGATATTTCTATTACAAATAATCTCATGTTCACCAATTACGGTCAATACAGAGCGAATACGTTCAAATAAGACCGATGCTATATTATCACTTATAACAATCATACGTTGGTTGTTTCTGTATTCTAGTTTGTTACTAGCGTCTGTCATTACTATCTCACCTTCAAAATTTGGTAAATGTTCTTTTGTATTGATAAATTCTATCAGCTTCTCACATTCTTGTTTACTTAATAACTCGCGGACAATAATAGCTCGTTTCTCTAATACATCATTATTAACTAAGTCGAAATCATATGATTTTATTTGATTGGTGTTATTAGAAATAGTATTCGATAATTCGATTGGCATCGTACAAGCTAATTTGTTATCCAATAAATTTTTTATACTTCCACCATTTCCATATTCCATCAATTTCAATGCCATTTTGGGTTCATAATATATCCCAGGGTATCGTTGTTTTGATTCGTTAATGAATAGTGGTAATATTTATGTCGTTAATGTTTGCAATAAAGCTGCTGGTGGGAAAAATCGGAAATAATATTTTACTAATATTTGGGATATTAGTTTAATTGAAGCTAACACACCACACTGGGAACTAACTTAACTGAACTAACTTATTACCTTTGTAACTGTCATTTTCATTCATTCATATAAAACTAAATTTCTGGTTTTATATTTTTAATTTTTTATCAATTCCAGACTGGATATAACTTTAACTTATTATCTTCTAATGCAGTAATATGTAATTTCAATTTGCAATCAATTTATTTGAAATTTATTCTGGAGCGTCTAAGTTTTAGAAACCCAAAAGGATTTGACAGGGAAATGAGTAAGAAATCTTCATTTCCAGATGTGAAACCATTGGCTGGTCAATCCGGATATAAGTAAGCTCAATAATAATTATTTATTATTAATGGCACAAACAACTTTATTTTCATTGTGTTTATGATAGATATTGATTTAATAACATTTTAAAATTGATTTTTTATTATGTAACTGAAAAATAGCGCCAAAGAATCAGATATATTATCGAAAGATGCAAAAGAAATGGAAAATCGTTTAAAATTTTTACAGGATCGTTTACTTGTTCAGCAACAAGAAAATGATAGTAATCCAAATTCAAACAATGGATCAAAATGGAAAAGTTCAAGAGTAGAAAAAGGTGGCATTCGTACTTATGGAAAAGAAGTGCAAGAAAAAATTCGTAAAAAGTCTGAAGCAGAAGGAGGTGGTGATCCGATTCTGAGACATTATAATAATACAAAAAAACTTCAACAAACAACAAACACAAACAATAGAGGCGACTTCAGGACAAAAGGTATATTTTGTTTGTTTTTTATTACCTTATCTACATCTAATACATAATTCTATAAATCTCATCTGATGGTTGCTATTATCAGATGAAATTTATTTTATGTAAATATATTATATTAATTATTGATATGCGATATGATTATAGATGCGACTTATTGGACTATATCGGATGTGAGTGATTGGTTACGAGCTATATCATTAGATCAATATTCATCTATATTTTCACAGAATGAAATCAATGGATTAATTTTATTAGACATAACATTAGATGATTTAGATTATATGGGAATTACAATACTTGGTCACAGAAAATTATTGTTAAAAGGTGCTGAAGAATTAAGAAAAAACAAAAGAGTGAATGCTGATATGGCATTACCAAAAGATAATATTTATAATAATAATAATAATAACGATAATAATAATCAATTGATTCTAAAAGAGGTATTTGGATTTTTATATTCAAATTCATAAGATTTTTTATTTCGTGATTTTGCTTATTTTTAGAATAGTCAAAGCAAAGAATCGTTTAGTTCTGATGAAATTAAAATCAAAACTGAGAAAGAAAATTCTAACAAGACTATTCATTGGTCTCATCTAGAGCCATTACATAATGGAAAAGTAAATATTATTACTAATAATTATTAATATAATGATGTGCTCTACTGATGATAACGATTTATTATTTTATCTTAAATTTTATTTTCCTCTTCTTGTTGATTTCTTTTAAAATAGTTATGTCATCATTAAATTTTTACTACTGAGTCCTCTATTATTTTGTTATATTATTATTGTTATTATTATTATTATTATTATTATTTTGTTATATTATTATCATTATTATTATTATTTCCTTATATGTATAAAATAATCTTAAATGTATTGCTATTCATTTTATTCGCTGCTAGAATAATAAATTTATTTATAACACACTATTATTATTCTATTGGACAAACCACAATTTCTATTTTTAGGCTGCTGACAGTAGTTCCGTTTCTATGATCAACCCTGCCGATGGAATGATTGATGAAGAAGCTGAAAGATTAGCATTTATGGAAGCTGTGAGTGAATGGAGAAAAGGTGGAACTACTCAAAAAGTGAAAATAATCCGTGAAGAAGGTGTTAAATATGGAAATGGCAAAACTGCCGCAAGTCAAAATGATGATATAAATAATTATGATATTGATAATAATTCCAACTTTTTGAAAGGTGGTGGAGAATGGAAGAATCCTTTTGCAAGTAATTATGATGATATTTCATCAAATGATCAAAATGATGTGAAACCTCAACCTCAATATTCATTATTGAATGGAGTTCTAGATGAAGAGCTTGAACGTCAGGTGATTTTTTATAATATAATATGATAATATAAATTATTTTACATTAATTTTAAATTTTTATTAATTTACAATAAGTGTGTTGAATCATTTTACAGCTTGTCAGTTAAAAAATTATTATATTTATTATGATAATTGTTATTAATTGTATGAATTAATATGATCGATGTAATCATAGGAGTTTAAGAAAGCAGTCGAAGCGTGGAGGAGTGGAGGAAAATCAAATGATAAAGTCTCAACTAGTCACAACACAACAACTCAATCTTCATCAAATGGTACGAGTGCTTCAACATATGCTGAGCCATCTGTTCGTTTGGTTGACAAATTATCAAAGCAATTTGAAAATGAATTGGAAGAATCTTCTAAACGATTAGAACAACAAAAGAAAGATGCCACTTCTAAACTTGCTAAGGTAAGTGATGTACTACTTCTACCACTAACTTATATTAATTAATAATTATTATCAATATTATTATTGGAACAGCAACAACGCTTTCTTTATAAGATATACATTATTGTAACACCAATAATAATAATAATAATAATAATAATAATAACAATAATAATAACAATAATAATAATAATAATAATAATAATAATA
>VKHH01006851.1:0-14793 GCA_015144975.1 Epipyxis sp. PR26KG | reverse complement strand
TTAGGTAGTTTAATCCCCGACCTGGTATCTGTGTTTGGTGTGATACGGAAAATTTCTCTAGTTTTTCCAACACGATGCCCTCATCAGAATGTCATTAAGACTATAAAGATGTTTATTTACCTGAAAAATGTTTTTAAGTGAGTGCTTAAATTAAGGAAAATGACCTTTTTAATTCAAACTTTAGTTAAGGAAAATTGACTAGTTAAGACATTCCTATACATAGGCACTAAACGGTAACCGGATAATGCCTAGTAACGTATAAAGCTGTAATTAATTAATTAATTAGTGCAAAATAATAAGTATCAATATCGAATTGCATCCTATTTTACTTATTCTGATCGAGGAAGAAAGCGGTCAGTTTGACTTATATAAGTGATTCTGTTATATGTTTTGTATCTTGAATTTATTCATTCATTCATTGTCGTGCATAAAAAGTAGGGGATGGTGGATGGTGGATATGGTGGTATGTATTTTATACTAACTTTATACGCACAGAGCAAAGAAGATAACAATTTCTCATTCATAATCTAAGTTTAAATTCATGACATTACGAAAACTACACTAAGAAAAATATGAAGGATATCATTGGTTTGATCGTAAAACTTATTCTTAATGGTGGAAAGCTCATTTTTTCAATTTGGACTCTTATAAATTATATAAGAAATAATGTTAGTATAAACCCAAATCAAACTAGCTTAGGATTTGTCTGGTTTGGAATCAAATTAAGTTTCAGTCAATTGAATATTTTGGGTATTTCTCTTTCGAAATCATTATTGTGCAACATTTGTAGATTTGATGAAATATCAATGATTGTGAGTGGTATACCACTCATAGACTGGAAGTTCACAATTGTTTTTAAAAATGTATTGTTCAAATTCTCATTGCAAGAATATTTTGAAAATCAAATTTATTTAAATTCATCTAAATCTATTAACAAATCTAAAATTAAAAAATCGAGTAGTGGAACTTCCTTGTTTTCCGTTATAATGAATATTATTAGGAAATTAGGAAAATGGATATTTCCATCAATTGAATTTCGAATAGAAAATATTAATATTAATTTTGATGATTCAGTTAATATATCTTTACAACTTATTGCACTTCAACCTTTTCTATCATCAAATGGTGACTGTATTGTTGGAATGGAACTGAATAATCTCAATATTTCATTGATCAATAAAGATTATAATTTACACAATCAAATAATAAATAACAATCTACCTCAAACTGAATATCGAATTATTGCTTTAGATAAAGCAAATATTAGAATGTCATTATCAATATACTCTAAAAATATTGATGCAAAATTTGGAAGTTTCTTTGTCATAATCGACAGAAAAATAATAAATTGTTTAGATAATATTATATCAAATATCATATTAAAACAACTACCAGATTATTCTTATTATAAAAAATATCAAAAATTAAAATGGGATCAATTAATAAGTATTTTGGAAGTTATTGATAATAATTCTCCATTAGATGAATTATTTGATTGTGAAATTAACAGTTTTTATTACCCAGCCATAAGTTTGGATCCTAATTATGATCATAATAATCGCATCATTTCTGAAAATGTGAATAATGAAAATTATTATAAACTGAATTTAGATGTTGATGTAATCGGAGTATGTATCGACAATTCCATTTTAGCGATTAAACATTTAGTGACTAATTTCGAACAAGAAAATAATACTAAGATTTCTTTTTATATCAACAATATAGTTCAGAATAGCATCGGTAATAATACCAATAAAATTGAAATAGCACCTGATTTATTAATAAGTGAAGATCATATTGCAACATTACAATCATGTATGTTAGATAGTGAATTACAAGCATTTACATTCAATTTTACTTCAATAAAAGAAAATGAAAATACCGAAAATCATTCAATTAATCTTAATTTACATCCTATTGCATTACAATTCGATTGTAAAACTTTAGCAACGATTTCCTGTCTGATATCAACTGTGTCAATGACTATAAAACCATTAAATAAATACAATTATCAAAAGAAATTATATGATAATAAAAATATAATATCAAAATCACTTCTGAGTGTTAATAAACATCATCAAATCGTTTGGAAAGAAATAATTTTTATTTGTAATCATTTTGATATTATTATTTCTTCTTCACAAGATATAATGCAATCTAAGCATCGTCGATCTGTGCGAAGAACATCTCGTTTATTTGAATCGATTTCTTCTACTGCTGCTTCTCTTCAAAACACTAACCATTTGCATTCCCCATCATTATTATTTCATATTGGCTATTGTAGTATAAATTCAAAACCGAATTTATCAGATACTTCAAATTCTATCCATGAATCAATTATGTTAACTATTGAAGATATTTACTTATCAAGATACTTTCCTAGTCAAAATATTAGTCATTCATCAGCCATTCCAAGTTCACCTAACTTAAACTCAGCACCATTTTTAATGATAAATTTCATCAAATTCGATTATTATTGGAATTGGTTTGATAGTGAATCTTTTCAAATCCAAAACCGATTGAATGAAGATTTTGCAGAATCAACATTAGAAGATTCAGAGTTTCATGTTTCATCCATAGCAAGAAATTATAGTAATATTGTTATTGCGAATGCGAGCATTCATTTAAGTCAACTTGATTTACAAGTGATTGGTTTAATCACCAGAAGCATTTCTAATTCTATAAAATCATTTAATAATCCTTACCCATCGATAAAATTTGCAATCTCCCCTGGTAGTGCTTTCCTTATTCATCCATGTATTCAATCTAAATGCCGAATTATTATTAATGGCTTATTTCTATCAGCAACTTATCAAGATTCTACAGAAGCGAATGGTGTTACTTACATATTTTGCGATGGCTCCCCTTTGAGTTTGGAGATTGATTCGGATGGTCCATTTTCTAATTCTGTTCGTTTATTCACAAATAATCAGTTGGAAATCCGAAGAGAAGCACCTGATTCATTGAAAACAAACCATACTAATTCAATTATTATATTTTCAACACATTGTGAAGATATGAAAAATGGAAGTAATGATTCCACAGAACAACGACTTTTGTATCAATCAAAATTAATAATACCTTCAAATAGTTTCTTTTTATGTAATAGTCAATACATCGGAGTTGGAACAATGAGTAATGTCATACATCTTAATATGGAATCGATTACTTTTAATTTAGATTTTATTTATTTGGAGCATTTATGCAAATTAATTCGATCTTTTTCCGCTATGAATACTTCGGATGATGTTAATATCATTGATCATAATTTTGAAATAAATACAGAATTAATAAAAACGGAAATGAAAAAGACATTATTCTTGCCATCATTTCCACTTTCAATATTTTCATGCAAAATATGTTCTTTATTATTAGAAATGAGTCATAAATTAAAACCAGTTTTGGCATTAACAACACGTGAAACTCAGCTCTTCAATATGAATTATGGCAGTTTATTGAATCAATTGTGTTGCAATTTAGTATCAGTTTATTTATATGAACGTACCGCTGATTATGCAATTCATTCATGTTTAGTTGGTGAATATGATCCTTCCATCATTACAAATCAAGTTGATTTACACTTTACTTCGAGATTAGATGAGTTACCGTTAATGGAAATAAAGGGTGAAAACATAAAAATAATGTATATTCAAAGATCTGTCCTTACTATCGTGATCTATCTTCGTGACCATTTTATCAGTCTAATTATACAATCTTGTTCAAATCCTAAGGTAAATGGGAAACAATCCCATGTACCAATTGCTCAGCAAAAACGTGGAATGTTTCGATTAGGATCTACTTTTAAGAATATCGAAGGTCATTTCCCATTGAATAGTTGCGGAACTGATGCTTTAGTTGCCCTTATTCCGAAAGGTATTCTTTATAAATCTTGTCCAATAATCGATTCTCAAAACAAAGAATATTGCCTTGGTCCTAATATTTGCAAGTCTGTTTGGATATCAGATTATACAAATGCATTGAATCTTATTTGCAGTTTGTTTCGAATAGAATCTAAAAACTCAAACATATTTTCATTTGGAAGTTCATGGAATGCTATACAACATTTTGATGAGTTACTTATACCATCTAATATAATTCAATGTGGAGCGACAGCAATGGTGTTAGATTATTTTGTGTATGAAACAATAATCTGTAATTGGTGTAATCCTAATCATATTGGTGATAATATAGAATTACATGGAAAAGTGACAATGTCTCCGGTTGTCCAAACCCCTGATGGAATGTATGACAAAGTTTTACAAATGAATCAGTACCGTTTGAAGCAAAGCTACATTCGCAATCATCTCGTTCTTGATTTTGCGTTGGATGAAGTTGATTGGACATTAGCACAAGGTCAATATTGGGCCATTGTGAATTTAATTCAACAAAACTTTTCTGAATTTCAAGAGCATGTGGAAGATTTCTTTGTTATCCCTGTGGCTAAAACAGTTCCCTTGAAAGAGGGCATATATGGGAAACATTGTACAGAAAAAAGAATTCCATTAGTTAATAGTATTCCTTTTACGGTAAAAATTGGAAAAATCACCGCAACTGAGAATTTACCTGATTATTATAGATTATTTAGCAAGCCATTGTCTCGTATACCATCTAAACTGATGATAAATAATCACATAATGTCTAATAGTGTTCCAATGCATTCATATCATAAGATTCATCGTATGAAATTATTTTCGAATACAAAACAACCTGTTACCAACAGGACATATAACCCTTATCTCTGCGCAAAGATTGAACGAAGAGGCAGCTACAAAACGAACCCAGAAAAGCTCTATTCCTTTGCAGAATCTCAATCCAATGATAATGAAGAGACTACTCTTGGACCTAAGATCATTACTTTACTTCTTTCTGCATTTAAATTAAATTTTATGCGGAAGCACTTCGGAGGTGGGAATGAAATTGAAGTATTTGCTGATAGTTTGATAATTTTAGACTCAAGACATGCATTTAACAACAGCAATGCTGATAATGATAATATGTCAGTTTCTGAGTCAGAAGATAATGATCAAATATTTCTTGAATCTATCATTTTTGCTCCTAAACATTTTGCAGGCTTTTCAGATTTGAAAGCAAATAAATCATCTTCAGCAAAGAATATTCCAGAAAATGATTGCAATGAAATGGAATATTATGATAGTTCTACGAGAGTTGCTAAATCCAAGTTAAATCCATCTTCATCGCACGGATTAGAAGATAAGCATATTCGCTACACTCAACAAGGTGTTGGTAACTTACGAAGATGTGTAGTCGATATAAAAGATTCTGTTGCTGTAATTAACTTACCAGCTATATTAGACTTTGTTCAATATGTGTTGAAGCCAATTCAAATCAATAGTTTGAAAAATTTGTCAGTATTGGAAATGTTCGGACTGGGTAAACTAGATTTTAAAGCTGCCCTTGATGTTGAAGTTCATGTAAGGAACTCTGTTTTCAGTGTCACAAATGTTTCGTATGCTTCATCCAGTCGTGGAGAAAATGCAAATGCTTTATGTATATTTGCTGATCTTGATTACACACATGCTTGGAGAGGATATCTTCTGAATGGTCCTGGTAAAGTCACAATAAATGTTGATACTATTCTTAAAAGCCTTTACATCGCACCGATGCGAGAAATATTTGTCGAATCAATTCAATCTTTAATGGATCCTTTGCATTTTGAACTAACAACAGAATTAATGATACTTCCAAGTGAACCTAACCTAATGGCACATTTGAATTTATTGTCGCCATGGATAGAGTTTGCCTCATGGGTTTATCAATCAAATAAACTAGACCGACCTAGTGCCATACGATTAGTCAAATTAAAACTTGAGCCATACATTGATTTAACTAACATAAATGATGAATTGGATGAAAGTACTCATAATTTTGATCAAATGTATATTGTAGAGTCATTTGGAGAACAAAATAAGATAAATATAAGATTATCTTTAAATGATTTGCAGTTTATTCATGTTACTGTGAAACAATTGCAAAGAAACATTAAATATCGTAGCATGAGAGTTGCTGAAAGAGAAAGATATCCGGACAGTAATCGATTGATTTTGCAACATTTAGATGATGTCAAGCATCTTCCTCCTTTAACATACTATTTGGTTCATTCTCCATTGGTAGCTAAACCCATGATGGTGGACAACAAAGAAGTTCTAGCTGATGTTAGTGATTTTGAGATAATTATTCACAATAATACTTATAATCTTAATATTTTGAGAATGAAAATAACTGAAATTTGCATGATTTATAATCGTTCTCCTGAGCGTGTTCATATGGCTGCTGGATTAAGTTGTGGTGTTGATGCTTTCAGCGATGATACTGATGAATGGGAACCGTTGATTGAGCCAATTAGTATGAATGCCATTGGCGCGACTGATGCATCAGCGACAACAGCATCATACTCTGCGAAAACTTCACCGAGAATTCGACTTGAGGTTATTACGGATCCATTAGAAATTAATGTCCCTCTTAGTACTTGGTCATCACTAATACGCAAAATATCGCTGGCAGATGTGGTTACAACTTCATCCGTTCACTTACCTCCTTATAAAGTCACAAATTATTTAGGAGTTCCAGTCAAGTTTAGCATTGGCATGGATGGTAAAATTGTTACTAGTAATGACATAGCGCATGGTAAGTTCGTTCCAGTTGAAGTTCAACAGCTTACAGAGGCTTTGAATGATTACAAATTGCGCAGAAAATATAATGTTAATAGCTCAAGAATGCAGAATAATTCTGCAAATAAAGAATATTTAATGGGAATTTCATTTGCAAATTTTCGAGATTTTTATGAATCAAAACATCCTATACCAATTGACAAAGAAGGAATATGTCCATTTGAAATGAAAGTTGTATCCGATGGAAACGAGAGTAAAAAGAAAACGTCTTTACTTAATCCATCTTTATTTATAACTTCTCAAGAATCTGCGCCAATAACTGTACCAATTACAAGTTCAGTTGTTCAGCCAATCAAGTTTGCACAAGAAATACCATTGACACTATTGGATATGAAAATTAAAGAAGATGGAGTACGTGAATTAGCAATTCGTAGTATTTTATCTTTCCGGAATGATACTACTCGTTCATTCCATATTTCTATTCGCTTGTATGGTTCTTCATCTGAGACAGTTCTATTTCCTCAAAAGGAATGGCATGTACCAGTGAGATTTGCTAATCCAAAAGCTGCAGTTTATTTTCGATTAGATGAAAAGTCGGAATGGTTTGAAGGATTATCTTCATTTCATGCTTTAATCATGAGTGGTTATTGGGGACTACCAACAAAATTGAAAGCTGAATTATGTTCTTGTCCACTGGAATATCCTTACTCTGGTTCACCTGAGTCGAAATGGATTACTTTGATCAAACCGCAAGCATATGATCCAAAATCAATACAAGAGCCTCGCTCTTATATTTCTGTGAAGTTTCCAACGAAAGAAGTGGCTAGAATTCCTGGTACTGTGGATATTAACAACAATTTGGAATCCGGTGGAGTAACTATGGATGATATATATACACTTGGCTTTGCAAATGCTTCTTTGAAAACTAAATATGCATCTAAAGCACAACCACTCATGATTCACTTAACATCACCATTACAACTGTGTAATATGCTCAGTCAACCAATTATATACCGTATCGCAGATTCTGATGGGATTATTACCAGTGAAGGAGTAATTATTCCAGGAGAAATCATTGATATTCATTTCCTTTTCAGACTATTTGCAAGTAAAATATTTATCAGCATTCGAGTCATCAATTATAGTTGGAGTAAATGGACAAAAATCTTCAGTCGAACTAATCCATATCATTCCACAGAGAAATTATATGACATCACCCTCGAGTCGATGAATTTAATTTACAAATCAAAAGATTTAAATCTTCCATCATTAGATGTCACTATGTCAACGAAAGATCATATGATCCGCTTTTATTGTCAACTTGTTATAATAAACCGATCTGGATTATCATTAGACCTGTGTGAAGCATCAGCACCGGAGTACTGCATACCTCAAACTAGTCGAACTCCGATTGAAGATTTTGTGGACTTATCCAGTGTTAATACCACATCTAATAAAGTATCTCATACTAGAGGAACTCCAACTCATCATAGAAATGCAAAAAATAGAGCTAAATCCCTTTCGTTTGCAAGTGGTGTCTTAATGTCATTAAATTCCGGTCCAAGAAATAACATAAGCGATTCTGAAAATGATGATGAAGATGATAAAAATGAAGATGAACTGACGAAAGATGTCAATGTTGCGAAATCTGCCAATTTCGTCGATGATAGAATATTACGTAGTGGGAAGATCGTGTCATTGATGGTTCATCTTCCGTCCGATCATTTACGCTCAGTTGAAGTGATTGGTTCATCTGACTGGACTCTTTTGGAATTATTCAATGAATTAAAAGATCAAGTGGTATTATCAGAATCGCCAAAACATCTTAATTCAAGTCAATATTTGTTTTTTCCGTGGGAAAATGGTAAATTAGGACCGAGGAAAGTGGAATCATCTATGCTTATTGATTTAGAATCAGATGTTACTGTAACAAAATCAGAAAATAGTACTTCTTCAGTCGCAGTAAATGATAATAATCAAACTGGAATTCAGAAATCTTTGGAATCAAAAGTGTCTCCTGTAGTGTCAAATAATGACAAGAAAAAAGTTGGCGGACCTGCAGGTACGATATAATATAAATTCATATTATAACTTAATTTAAAAAATTAATTTTATTTTAATAATTTAAAAAACTTTTAATTTATTTTAGCTGAGGCTGAAATACCAGTTCAAATGCAATTTAATATGTTAGCTGATTGTTCTTTGACACCTCTCACTATGGACATGAAAATCAACACCTTGAAGGTCCATCGCTTACGTTTGTGTCACATTGCGGAATGGAATATTTATCGACAAATAAAATCAATCCGTAGTGACATCATCGAGACGGATAGCTTGTTTAGTACTATGTTTGCACGACCAAAGTACTCTCATACGACTCAATATGAGATCCCAGATGGTGATGTGTTGTTTCGACCTCACAGAATGTTGGGATTTGCACCTTGTCTTAGTATTCGTGTGTCAGGAGAAACAGATTGGAGTGATGGTATTGATATTCTTCGTTCAGATTTCGATTCAGAAGAATATCGAGTAAGTATTCCTACTGTCAATTCCCAAAGTAATCATAATCGGAAAAGTGTTTGCTATGAATTCGGATTATTTATTCAACGCGGTAAAGGTTTCATTCAGAATATGGCGACTGTTGTAATTGTGGCAAAACAAATAATAATATCGAAATTATCAATTCCTGTTGAAATCAGACAATGGGGTGTTCAAATTAATTCTAATTCATCGAATATTTTAACAATAACACCGAACAGTGTTCAAAGATATCATTATGAAAGCAAGAATCGAAATAGGCAATTGCAAATCCGTCGCTCCTCTGATAATGATACTGATTCGTCAGCCTCTTGGTCCGGAGAAATCGATGTATCAAAGATTGGGATTGTTTTCGCGAAGCTGCGCTGTCCGTTGTTCATCATAAAAGTTCAGGTTGAAGTTATTGGAGCTTCATATGTTGCCACATTTTCTGAACAAAGCAGGAATTGGCCACCGTACAGAATCGATAATTATTCCAGTTTTAATATTCGATATCGACAAGTGGTACCGGACCGTGTATTGGCTACATTAGCTACTGAATCTTCATTGCCTCCAACGAAAACAGGTGGATTGACCCGGCAAAAGTCCACAAATGCGATGGTTGTTGATCATGTTTCAGTTGATTTGAGTGTGAATGAAGTGACTGTTGATGATATTCTTCCATGGGATGAAGTGAAAGAAAAATCAAAGAGTTCCTATGCGTGGGATTTCCCTGTGTCTGGAAATAAGCTGTTAGTACTTGAGGTCGCTCAAGGGTCGCATTGGATATCAAAACAAGTTAACTTTGATGACGAATCAAAAACTGAAGTTCTTCGAATTAAGAAAAGCGCTCCAAATCTTGGGAATCCTTTGGCAGAAAGTGCACTCCAGCGATATGAGAGTTCTTCTGATAGTTGGGTTCCTGTTTACTGTATCCTTAGAGCGGACTTGATGTATGTTTATAATGATGATAAGAGAATCGATTTGATTGATTTAGTCAATCTCTCTTGGTATGACAGAGGAGGGGACAAATTGCGAAATAATTCTTCCGATGAAAACATATCAGCTGATCGATGGATAGCGAAACCTAACTTTGATATGCCAAATTTCGCTTGCGTTGCGAAATATGAAGCTAATAAAAGTTGGGACTTGATTAATTCAATTCAATCATCTATGGGATACTTCGGGTCTGTAATAGCTGGATCTACCAATGGCACAAGTAGTAATTCTTCAGCAAAGCCAACATTTAATCTTGATGCTAATAGTTTAAGAGTTATATTTCTTCAAATCGCGAATGAAATGGGTATGTTTGCAAAAGTAGGTCGAAGTTTTATGGAAGAAAAACAAAGAAGAAAGCGTGCTGATTCTGATAATGAGAATGATAATGAAGGTAATAATGATAATAATGATAAGCAAGATAAAAGTTCAACTAGCAAGGCTGTCGATGGAGTAAATTTGGATGATAATACAACTGAGCATCATGACGTAGACTTATTTCAGCTATTAAATGAGGGTCATTCGGTTGATCAATTATTAGAAGAAATTGCAAGAATTCCAGCCAGTTTGGCTAATATTATTGGCTCTTTGATGAGTACAAATCAAGCTCCAACTATAGCAAAAGCTGTTGAAATATGCGAATGGATGTTAGAAGAAAAATTAATAATTCCGAAAGAACTAACTAATTCCAAACGCTCAACTCCGACCGCGGAAGATTCGTCAACTTATGTTACTGGCGATTTCAGTCAAGTACTTGAACGAATAATCGAAGCAAGTAATAGTAATGAAAGCTCAGATTCTAACTTCACAACTTTTCCATCTAAAGAAGCAATGCGCGACAGTTTCTCTGTAGGTGGTGCTTATTTTGCAAGTCCAAGTGGATCGTCTATGATTGCTGAGTCAGGGTATGTGGTAGGTGGACCTCAAGAAAATAATGCTGGTATTGATGTTGAGCGATCAACAAGTGCTTCACCTACCTTAGAAATTCAAGCGACAACTGATAATTCCATTCGTGAAAGTATGAGCATATTTCCTTCCATTTCTACACCGAATATGTTCAAAACATTTAATTTGACAACAGATTCCACAAAAGTGCCTAATCCAATGGAAAGCCAATCTGCTCCAAAACGAACCATGAAAAAGTCGATGTCGATAACCTCAAATCAACCTGACCAACTATTAGACAAGTATATGTTAATGGATGTTTATCTCAATCCGCCTACACTATTTCCTGAATTATTTGCTATGATTGATCAACAAGATGAAAATGAAGACGAGAAGAGGAATGCAAATATTATTTCTAATAATAATATTAATAATAATGCATCTGAAGAAATCTTCGGTTTCACTGTTATTGTTGGTAGTAACAAATATCATTTCAAATGTGGCACACAAACCGAATATTTAGGTTGGATTCAATCCACTCGACATGGAATCGAACAATCTTGGGTTAATCATTATATTGGAAAACGGAAATTCGAAGATCAATTATTTTTGGAAGATTTGCAAACTACTATTTCAATGAAGATTCGAGCTGATGGGCCAACCACTGTGCTTGAGTTAAGGGAAGATGAAGCTGTTCGAGGACGCTATAGTGGAAGCACAAATCAGAAAGTTAATTTAGTCGATCAAAATATCAAACACAAACAAGCGAGTTTATTGAAAGCAATACGGTAATAATATGTATACTGTTTATTATCGACAATTTAAATGATCCGCTTAATGTTAGATTGTCTTCGTTATTAATAACAATCGAATAATTAATGTAGGGGTGATGCTTTATCGGCTCTTCGTCGCATTTCTCCGAATGATGGCTTGAATAGCTCCAAACAAGACGAAGAAAACAAAGTGGAACAAGTAATCATAGTTCTCTTCGCTGTAAAATCGATTTCTTTGTCATTAATTGATTCAGTTCCAACAGAACTATTATATTTGCGATGTCAAACAGTCGAAATGTCTGTTGAAAGGACTATGGATATGGTCCGATTCGCTGTGACCGTCCAATCGATTCAACTTAATAATCAACTACTGGACCCATTGTTTCCTGTTGTTCTGTTTCCACGTCGGATTAATGAAGAAAACAAAAAGCTTATGCTCCCGGGCCTTAATCCTAACCATATCCGATACCCAACACTTCATTTCTTTTTTCAACAAAAGTATCATGTGTCCCCACCCCCCTCATATACAGATAATAACAATGATATGAAAGCAAATAAAATAAATCCTAAAATCGATCATGATAATGGATCTCAATTATTATATTTTGATTTATTTACGATTTGGATTGCTCCGATTCAATTGGATTTAGAAGAAGAGATTCTGATTAGATTCATTCGAGTAGTATCAGAATTCAGAGAAATATTCCGGCATATGGATTTATCAGCTTATTCTTCATCATCAGAATTAGCTCGGATTCAATCAAAAGTATTAACATTAACGGACCCAAACTCACGTGTATGGGGACATGTAGAGCCAAAAATCGTTTATGAATTATACAATTCCTTAATTGATTCAACTCATCAACCATATGAAATGTATATAATAACATCGAAGAAACGATCAGTTGCGATTTATTTTAATTTGTTGCAATTGCATCCTATTGATATTGTTGTATCATACAGACCATCGCCAACATTTTCCTCAAATAATTCCGAATTAGCATTTGTTTCTCTCATTTCTCAATTAGACTCAGCGCGGTTACGATTAAATGCATTAGTTGCTGAACATGCTTATGGAACCACATCCATAATTATTGATATTCTCATCAAGCATTATCGGGCAGCGTTATGGAGGCAGATTCACAAACTTTTAGGTTAGTTTTATTATATATATTTGGATTGATGTGGACAGTAATTAACTTATTACTTGTCAAATTACTGGCCAGGGTGTCATTTTATTCTAAAATATATTATTTACTTATTAATAATACTCATATAATCATATGGGCAAGGATTTGTTTTGGTTGTTGGTAATATCAGAACCATTGAGTCTAGAATTATAAAATTTAGGGTCCAAGAATTTATAATTCTTCACCACAATCTCATTTTTATTTTCATATATAAATTTGCTTTGTTGTCACAGGTTCAACTGACATTGTTGAAGGGTCCGTGGGATTAGTTGGCAATCTTGGATCCGGTGTTTATGATTTTTTTTATGAACCGATTGATGGACTAATGGATGAAAATGGTTCATTTCTATCTGGATTATCGAAAGGTGGGAAAAGTTTAGCATCTCGAGCAATCGGTGGTACATCTGCCTTCACTAGTAAATTGACCGGTGGGATAGGCAAAGGCGTGTCGTTGCTCACATTGGATTCTGAGTTTCAAAAGAATCGTAGTTATCGTCGATATAATAAGACCAACACGGTACAGGAAGGATTGATTGTTGGAACGAAAGAATTAGGAAAGAATATTGTTGAAGGGGTCACTGGAATTGTGGTGTCTCCTTATAGAGGATGGGAGCAAGGAGGCGGTGTTGGCTTCGGAATGGTAATATTATAAATTTATTAACTGACTTACCGAATAAAAATAATACCATATTTATATTACCTACTCAATCCTAATATTCAATTAGATCATATAGTCCCTGAGATCTCATGTATCATATTATACTCCACTATGATAATAATAATAGTTATATTAATCATATTTATATATTATTAATAATAATAATTTCCAAAACTGGCAAATATTAATTTGGGGCTTTCTTTTTTCGATTATTCACAAAAATATGAGGAAAGTTTTAATTTCAAATCACCTTAAGGTGAACCGAGATTTGATCTGTGCGCCACAGAAGTGTGGACGTCTCCGCACTTTTGTGGCACAAATACAAAGCCCCCTGAGTAATCTGTGCGGTTTTGGAAGTACATCATTTATAATCAATTAGCATTATGACCAATATCCTTGTCAATGACCCATGAGTGGTTGATTTTGAAGTAGTTGATGAACTTAATCAGTTTATAAGTCAAGTCACCAAGTCACATTCCATTGCACGTCTACTTACTATGAGATATATCATACAAATCATCTTCTCTATCCATCATCATCATCTACATTTCCTCACTGTCTTCATTACAATATCTCATCCTTACCGTCTCATCATAAAAGTGAATGATTTTAATTCTTCAAACTTTATTCATCATATTAATTATATTATTCGAATAATATTTTTGTTTTGTTGCATAAAATAGGGTGTTGTGAAAGGGATTGTCGGAGTTGCTTTGAAGCCAGCAGTCGGAGTATTTGATTTAGCATCTCGAGCAGCTGAAGGAATGAAGAATAGCACATACACAATAGATCCAGAGACCATGGAAGATCGAGCAGGTAGCTGTAGCTCTTCTTGTGTGATGACTATGCCATGATGTCAATAATAATAATAATAATAATAATAATATGAGCTCCTCTTTCTCTAAAATAAAGCTTACAGTCATGTGTTCATCTAAATGAAATATGATTGTATTTTCATAATGCAATAATTCTGAGTTGCGAATCCTCCGTACATACTCATACATATATACATACATACATACATACATACATACACACATACATACATACATACATACATACATACAAACATACATACATACATACATACATACATACATACATACATACATACATACATACATACATACATACATACATACATA
>VKHH01006850.1:0-14795 GCA_015144975.1 Epipyxis sp. PR26KG | reverse complement strand
ATTATTATTATTATTATTATTATTATTATTATTATTATTATAATTATTATTATTATTATTATTATTATTATTATTATAATATTAATAATAATAGTAATATTAATAATAATAATGGTAATGGTAATGGTGTAATGTAATGGAATAATATAATAATTGGATACAGCAGTAGCAGTACTCTAATGGATATAAATGAGCGTGCATGTGGTTACCTGTCCGGGATGAGGGTCTCTGTGGATGAGAGAGGCACCTTGAACGGATAGTGAAATGTTGTGCAGCAGATGGGTAGTAATCTAATCTCTTGATTGCTCCGATTGGCATTATTATCATAATAAATACACGGGAGAGAAGACTTGCACACCCAGTACAAACCATAATAAGAAGGGGGCTTCAACGAGAGAGGGGGCAGACTCATCAAAAAGCTGAGACGCTCAAGTGATATCGAACCATTATTATTATCATTATTTGTCTCTTGGCTTTTATGAGATGTAGTCACGACTTGAGTTTCATTCCCTTCGTTCCCTTCGCTTTGCTGAGACCCACTCAACACATGATCTGAACTTCCGCTGACAATCTCATCGATTACATCATCCATAAAATGAGAACTGTAATCTTCCTTTAACACTGAAAAATAAACCTGCACACCACAAATATAATATTATTATCCGAATTATTACTATTATTTTTTTTCTAAGAATGGAGCACATTTCAAAATGTCAAAAGTTTATAAGAAAATACAGCATCATTGTTATGTGTGTGACTGTGTTTGACTGTACCTGTCTCCGTGTTTCCTTAGTACCAAAGAGCCTTCGTTCTGCTTTCTTCCTCCACGACGACCAGTCCTTAGGCTGATTGAGCATGGATAAGATGAATTCAGGCCACATAAACTCACACGTGATGGAAATGTTCACTGGAGACCGTAGGGATGGCGGAGAACTCGACTATAATCATATATAATAATTAATATGATTTGATTGTTTGATCCAAAATATGATAATATAAAAATATCACATCCGTATAAATAATGAACGGTTAATCTATGTCATACAATGAATGAATGACTTGCTCTGACATAATAATACGTCACTTTAGCTTCATCAGACAATGCATCATAATTAAATAATTTCACATTATAATAATATTACTCTATCATATTATAATATGATATCAAATGATTATTTTTGTTTTGCTTACTGTTGCAGGATCGTCTTCGTTCTCATTGCTGGCTTTGCTGCAATTGGAGTTAAGCATGTCTTCGCACCACGCGGCGAAATCAATCAACGCCATTGTAAAGTCAAGTGTTCTTTCATCAGAGCATCCTTTCAGCTTATCGAGTGTCAAGGCTTCTATGGACGAGACATTCACCTGAGAGAGAGAGGGAGCGATTCAATTAATTAAAATCATTATTATCCATGTTGGGCATTATTCTTAACTTACCTCAACAGCATAATGGTAAGTCACACAGCATATCGGGAGAACGATGAACTTGTCCGCATGTATTTTATTGTAAGAATCGTAGAATACACATGGCAGGGAGTGCTTACTCAGCCAAAACAAATTATAACATGACTTCGATGTGTTCGATGATTTGCAATCCGAACTGCTCAACCTGTGAACAATAGTAATAATAATATATCGTTTATATAAATTAAAAATTTTGATCAAAAGAAATAGTTTTAGCTTGTATCGAATAAACTGAATAATACTAATATTACAATTATTATACCCGATAATATAGTAGCAAATAATAATAATGAACTAATCGAATACTTATAATGATACAAGGATGCTAGTCTCATCACCCCCCTCGCTACAGGGAAGCATGATCGATAATATCTAATTTATATGAGATTTTGACTCATAATAATATAATCGGTTAGGAAAATGATAAATAATACCCACTCACAGCTCCAATGATGTAAAAATAATAGTTTTCAAAATAATTCAACAGTTTCAGAATGTTTTTTTTCAAAAATCATGTTGATTCAAAAATATTCTGAAATAGTTACATTATATTGAGTAATCATTAATTTCTTCTCCGGTCAGAGGCTATTCAAGAACTGCTCATTGATAATCAATCAATGTTAATAATTGTATATTTTATATAATAGCATGTCATGCTATGGCTATAATTAATGCCATCATATATTATATACGATATAGTATGTTAGAAAGCGGAAATAACACGACACGTTGAAGTTGTTGAATTATGTTAGTTATGATCATTTATCAGATTTTGTGACGATCATTAGAACAACTGTAATTAAATAATCGGAATAAATATTTGATAAAACTTAATAAAAGCAGTCTAATTACAGTTGTTTATTGCTGACGAGAGATGTGTTGATAATGGTGTATAAGCCTATTTAGTCATTCTCTACTTTATCCACTGCTGTATTATTATTGTAAGACGACTAAATCCCGTTCACCATCCGAACTATCCTAGTTATGAAGTTATGAATATCTAGCAACTTTGCAGCATCATATAATTAATAATATATCATCTGACCTCCCTCTCTGGACCTGATTGTTCATTGTGCTTGATTTGATTTTGCTCGATAAAAACTCGTTTCCCCCAATTGCACTCGATTTCCTCTTCTTCCCGTTAGAATTATCATATTTCTGAATTGCGGTTATGTCCATTTCATTTCTTTCATTATCATGATTGGGATATATGATAGAGTCATTCACAGCAGAGGTCGTCGATGATAAGGATGAAGGTGACTGCGAAGAGGGAAGATTGTCGGAAATATTAGCATTATTAGGAGACTTTTGATGTGACTTATCTTCATTTCCAACTAACATATCCACCACCCTTTCATCCTCATCGGAGCTCACTGTATCATCCCAAGGATACGAGGTAGACCAATATCGCTCTTCCAGATAGTTATCATCCAACGGGCCATTTTCAATTACATTATAATCCTAGACGTCGCACAGTATTATTATTATTATTATTGTTGTTTTTATTATTGCTAGTATGATTACACTATAATCATACTGATTTGAAAGTTTGAATACGATCAATCATACCTTCGAAAAGATCGTCTCTTCATTAACTTCCACCAGATGATCCACCAACAGGTTCTTGATGAACGTACTGATTAGCGAGTCGCTGTACCATGATCTCCACTCGCTTTTCTTCCCTCGATTCGCTCGTTCCGTCTGCTTCCTCCATTCTGACCAACTTGGAGAATGACTCAAAAAGTTGCGAATGAAGGTTGGATAAACATACCATTTGTGAAGGAATGATGCGGGAGACAGCTTGGAGAGTTCCCACTTACAAAAATCGATTAGTGCCCATGCGAATGCGACTGTTCGCTCATCTACATTATTATACATTATAATATCATAATAATCATAATATAGACAAAGCCAAGTCAAGTCAAGTTTAACAAAATAATAATGAAAGATCAATGGCATAAAATCTGCACTACAAAGGTCTATTCCCTCAATTAACTTAATAATAATGAATGGAATAAGGTTCATATAAGCAGATACTTACTTGTGCATTTCTTCATAATTCTTTCATCTAACTGATCTAACTTACTATATGACACTGATATCTCCGTGTGCGAAGAATCGCAATTAATTAACACAACTTTCAAGAAAAACGACTCATGCCTATTGTATCGATTCCAGCGATCAATGCCAGTACATAAACAAGGCACATTGGAATCTTTCATCCAATACAAATTGTGAAAAACAAACGGAAATGAAGGAGGCCAGCAATTCGGAATTGTGATTTTATTAACATTTCCATTATTTTCTTCAGCTTTTGGTTTCGATTTTACTAATGTACGATCCTTAGTCGCTTTATCGCTATTATTATTGACTTTATAATTATCAGTATTACTATTAGCATTAAGATATGTATTATGATTGGCTTGTTTTACTAAATTAACATTTGCGGTAGCTTTGATGTTATCATTCTGTACTTTACCACTGCTTTTACTTTTATTCTTGCCGCTGCTGTCATTGGCATTACCTGGATTAGTGGGGATAGCAATATGATTGATAATCTTATTATTATTAATATTTTTGTTCTTGTTTAGGTCAGAATCTAGGCTTGGTTTAGACGCTTTATTCGATGATTTCTTATTCTTGGTTGGTTGGTTCGTGTCAGCTAGTAGTGACTCTATGTCACTATTCTGATTATCATTTTTGAGAGTTAATTTACGAAATAGACCCATGGTCAGCGGAGACACAGCTGTGATGGACTCCTCATCCAGGCTGGGAAACAGAAGGTAATATAATCTCAACACTTCCTTTAACGAGAATCGCATAATATCGCTACAATAAATCCCGCTATTCTCAATCATAAAAGAAGATGAAGGGATTTCAAAACCGTTTTCAACTTCTTCTTCAAACAATTCCAAGTTTATGCTATTCATCAGTTTATTCATTTTTATCCATAATTCTCGCAACTCAAGCTCATATCTAAATCAAAATTAGAAAAGCTTGAATGAGTGCATGACAGAGTATATAATAATTATTCTGATACAAACCATCTCATGGTTTGCTAAAAACATGAAACTTTTTTAAACTATATTATATAATGATATTCATCGCTTGGACATGCTATATGGCTAATAATATTTCTATTTTATTACCTGCACATCGAAAAGTAGAACAAGTCCAATTGAGCTTGATGATAGAGAGCCATTCCGTCGGTATCACGTGAAATTGACATGGTCACATTATCGCTTGCAATTGGGAAATATAGTGATTTTATGGATTCAATCGCTTGGGATATGATATAATCAGACAAATGAAGCTGCTCTAAACAGTCATCTTCTGATAAATACTCGTCAATCATGCGGCAATGATGCACAGGGACAGTTACTTCTCTATGGCTTCGCATGATGATTATGTGATCTGTCACCTACAAAATACAATCATGCAAAATGAGAATTTACTACTATTACATAGATTAGATTATATAACTCCTCACCTTGACTGGTCCGTTCATTCGCTCAGCAACAGGGTCATTATTGTTTTTATCATTGCTTTGAAGGGATGACTTGAATATGCCAAACATTGACAATCGCTTGTTGTGAAGCTTGGATCTTGCATACGCGTAAAAAGAATTCAAATTTCTCATTTCTAAATATGATCGTTTATTATAATACTTTTCACTTTTAAAGAATTGCTGCGCTTCTTTTTCTTCCAACTCAACAATTTCTTGAAAATAATTTGAAACGGTCGCATTGTAAGTATTGAATTCTTCTTCGAAACGGCTGGTGCTGAATGGAGCCTCCAGAATTTGGTTTTTCGAAATAGAAGCCTTTCTAATCGTGCTGATCATGCCTAAGTAACGATCAACCTTATTTTCTGCTAAAGTCTCAGGCCTCCATACCAGTCCTGAATCGCTGTGCTGGAAATTAGGCATTTGCAAGTCAGGTATAATGGATTGAAACTCATTGCCAACTCGACTGCCAGTGCGATTGACATCATCCGGAGCTTTCAAAATTTTAGAAACTAATGCTAATAAATCTCTGATATCTGACGAGCACTTGTTATCCTAAAAATATTATACAAATAATAATCGTATAAGTGTTATTTATGATGACAACTAATCATAACTCTGCAATTACCTTGATCATATTACTTATCAATTCCTCCATCAATCCCATATGATTCGCACATAGATATAATAAATATATTCGATGGATTGGCTTGTTAGAAGGTCTCTTCTTGTCAAATTCTCGAACAAACCGTTTGCAATTAATTAGCTGATTATGATCGAAAAACATGGCAGTTATGAAGGAAGGCCACTCATAAGATAGACGATCTCGATCATCCCATTCAGCAAAACTTAGCAAAGCGATTAAAAACTCAGAAAATGAATTGTTTCCACATTTTTTCTGGAAAATAATGCAAATGAATTTTATTAGCATTTAAGAAAATTTTAAATATTCCAATCGATTCAAGAAAATGGCAATGAGCCCATGCAATCATCAAAAATAAATATAAATGTTGTGCTACAGCAGTTAGTTTCACCTCAATTACGACCTCATCCAACGGCTCTATTTCACTCCGTATGACCATCTTAGGATATTTGATAAGGGGTTCCGACCAATTGATAGGAATAACTTGAATCATATCCGTCTCCTAATAATAATATATCGTTTATGAATAAAGAATAATGATAATTGTGACAGAGACATCTAATGGTACCTTTCTCTCCATTGAAAGCGAGCAATTTGAAGTATTGCCATAACCATACCATAAACAAGGGAAGTCACCATCATCGCACGATGCCCAGTACAAATTATTCCTATTGTGAGATCAATAAACCATAGGAGATTTAGGCAATGCAACACATGCGATATATCATGTTAAGAATTACAAACTCGTTACATTAAATTATATTCGAAAAAAACAAAAACAAAAAGTATAATAATAATCATATGATATAATAATATGATGTGTAATAATATAATATTAACTATAATTTGATTGGCATACTAAAATTATTCCTTAAACAAAATATAAAACATAATAATAATAAATTGCAATTATTATCATTAAATGGGCTTATTCGTTGAGAAAAAAGCTTACAGCGCTGAACCTAGGCTAATATGATACCCCGATAAAAAATAACAGTAAAAATTTCCGATTTATTATTATTATTTATTATTATTGTATTATTATTATATATCATAATTTAAATACTAATAATATTATTATCCTCTTTATTTAATGTCAACAAAAACAATTTCTTTCATCCAAGCTACTTAATTTATAGAATGTATATTAATTATATAATAAACATAATAATCAATGATAATAATAATAATAAAACTCATTTGTGTGAAGCATACCTTGACTCTGCCATATACGAATCTTCCTCACTAGTCTCATCTTCTTCCTCTTCCATCATACTTTCTCCCTGGGGTATGACTTGAGGTGTGATGATTTGTTGCTTTTTCGCCAATTTTGAATTCTTTTCGATTTGATTCTTCGGCGATAAAACATAATTTTCGATTTTCATCATCATTTTTTGATCAATTTTGGCATTTTTTAATAAATCAGATTCTCCATTTGCAACGTTTTGCAATGCAATAATATCTTCAAAAACTAATAATTTATCAAATTTTAGAATGGATTGTTTAGTTCGCTTGTCTGTTGCTGATCTCTTCAGAATAGTTCCACCCGATGAAACGTGAATCACTTTCATACTCTTTGATGAATCAGGACCGGAAATTGCCATAATTCGAACAAATTTATTGACATCTGTTCTGAAACAACCATACCTTCCAATCAAAGGATAGAAAAAGTCATTTTCATCCATTGATTTATCAATCAGATGATCGCCGCGATTGATTGGTACCGCATCAGAATTATTTGGCTGTGTTGGTTTGAATTCACTACTTCTAGGCACTTTGCTTGTCGTTTGGATGATAGCATCTGTTGCTTGGGTTGAATGAGTTGATTGTGAGTTATTGTAAGAAATGCTTCTTCTGGAATGATCCGGTGATCTGACCTTTCTCTTGGACGATAGCGATAGAGCTGGCGATGATCGATATTTAGAAATATTTTTCTCAGGAATGTTTTTTGGCAACGTGCTACGAATTATTTCCTTGATCTCAAATGATTTAACTGGCGAGACAACCTCATCAAAATATTTACTCCGAACGAAATATTTGGAGTAAGCACTGGCCGGGGTTTGGTCAATATTAACCATGTAATAATCCTCCTGTACGAGAGACTTCGACAACACAACTCCAGTGCGATTTTTATGCTTCCCACCATTAATTTGAACACGCTTACCTATCCAATCTGTCACATAAGAATTCTTCTGCAATAAGTCTGTCGCAGCAGAGAGAAATCCTACAGGGGAATCAACAAGGGCTTCCTTATCCATTTGATCTCTCTGCTCCTCAATCCTGCGCAAGCTATTTGCATCTATGAATAGGAAATCAATCGTCAAAAATACCGCAAAACAATATCAGTAGCTATAGCATATACTGTACTTAGTGCTATTACTACGGTACTATTCGCTTTTTAAAGTGTACAATAGACAGTGTTTCGAGAGAGTACGTAGGTAAGTACAGTAAGTAAGTGAGTAAGTTGGTAGATAATAACTATTATCCATAATGAATATTAAACAAAAAAATTGTTTTAATATGCAAAATTATGAAAATAGGGAACTCTGACTCAATACCGGTATAACAATACTCTAATACTCTATGACATAAACGTCAAACAATTGAATGACAAATGAGACTTCCATTTAATCTTATCAACTATAGTACGATAATAAAATTGCGGGGATTGCAATTATTGTTAAAGGCTATTATCTACATTTTAGTTAATTTCAGTTTCAAGTTTCAAATTTTACAAAATTACAAAGGGTTATAGGTTTATTCGACAAATAATTGAATAAAACACACCACAACTATTAGTTTATGATGAACCAATATTGTTAGATAGAAAATATGATTTTGGGGTTAGATAATTATTATTTGCGTGTGTTATTGGATATATTATACCTCGTCGTACATCCCCAGCTAAAGCCCCCTTGATTGAACTAAAATTGCTACTAATTACAGATGAAGAAGGAGATGAATGGAGTAAGACGCTTATGTCAGAATCTTCACTTTCTTTCCCTATTTCAGACATTGTTGCCGTTAAATGAGCTGAAGGGTATCAAAAATAATTGAAATGTTTGAAAAGATTGGTAAGGATTAACGAAGTTAACGTGAACTACATAAGTAGTTATATGTCGTTTGAAACCGTTTTCGCACCATACCGCTTCTGGAATAAATTATTGTAGTAAAAATGCCACCCAAATCATGTAAACTTAGCATCTGCTTATTATTATTAAAATCAACCACAAATTTATCTTAAAATTTGCAGAAACTTATTATAATGATGGATTTTCACCAATGAAATGATTAAACTTAATATAGCAAAAGAGCTCTTTGAATGATGGTGCAAACGATTGTACTGAAATTTGTGTAAGAAATTACTTGAATGTTTTGCAGAAGATTTAATCATTGTCAGTTGATTATCTTTGATGCTTGTTAATAATTGCTATTTTTCTATACAAAACTCAATATAGACACAAAATCTATTACTACATTCATATTTGAAGAAAAGACGAAAATGATATAATTATGAATATGAATATGAGTATGAGTGAAGTAGTGAAGTTGAAGCTTTCAAAAAACCACCAACCACAAATTTTGAAAGGGGCTTTCGACGTTTACTTAAAAAAACTTCATTTTCTTTTATCAATCGGAAATCGAAAATGCACTTCATAAACACCAAGAATGCTGATTATTGTGTTGCATGTGAATATCTCAATTATTATTGTCCTGACATTTGTTTACATTTTTCCTGTGTTATTTTGTTAGTTTTGATTGAAAAAGTTTTAACCTATCCGTTGAAACCAAGCAACTTCAACTCCGAACTTAATTATGGCAAATTGCAACCAAAACCTGATTTCTACTACAAATACGAATGAAAAAGATTTCAACTTATCAATACATTAAAAAATTCCTATTACTACATTTAATGAATGAACACTTAAGAAATTAAAATCTAAATTGCTCGTATGCTATGGGTTTAAAATCATGTTTAATTTGGAAAACTATATATATTTTAAATTTTAAAATGAATTAAAACGATTTGATTTTATACAAAACACCAATGTCCGGATATCCCAACACAATTCAAATATTGCCAAGGAGTGCGAATATAATTATGTCAATTAAATGAAACGCTTTCTAAAAAATCGATTCCTGAACTCACAATAAACCACTTCTTCAAACATGAACTCCAATGCAAAAAGAAATAACACAAATACAAGTTAGAAAAATATCTTATAATCATGCAATTATCATAAATTTAAGATTATAAAATTCATAAATTATGTTCTGCATCATTATTATGTGAAACATCCATGGAGGAATCTGATGAAATTCTTTGAGGTGATGAAGTGGAAGATGATATGTGTGCTTCCTGCGATTCTTAACACAAAATAATGAAAAGGATGTTACGATAATATCTAATATAATAATTGAGTTGATATTATATATAACCCAGACTTTAAGAGAACAGGTCCAAAGAATGAGTTCAATTAATATTATTTCATAATTATGACAAGCATTATAATACACAAGCATTACCTTCGTTGATATTGCCTGGTTGACGTGGTACCATTGTATAAGCAGACAATCTATTCGAGCTTGCAAGATTCATTGGTCCATCAATCAAAGAGCCTAGAGACCTCAGTCCACTACCATTACTTACATTACCATTATTATTGTAATTCGAAGTGTAGGTGGAGTTTCCAAAGAATCCCGGCCTTATATTTGCAAACCTTTCCTGAGTCAAACGAATTGAATCCGTGTGCTCATCCTGATTATTTTCCAAAACATTCTCATTCTATAATATTAATTTTATAAATACTATGAGGCACTTATTATATTACAACACGTGTTATGATCAAAACAATGCAGGATATGTACGATTTTCATCTTGAGTACTATTGTAACGTCAAAATTATTATGACTTACCTGTTGTTGTAAAATATTATTTCTGCTACTTGGTGCAGTATTACTATCTTGAGTGGTATTGCTAGGACTATAATTACGAGATATTCTCTCGTTTATTGTTAAACCCAAACCTATCGACCTTCTGTTAGGGTTTATTTGGCGACGATAATTAGAAGAAGATAAAGCTGAGAATTGAGGCAAGCTATCTAAAGTTACTTCCTGTAACAAATAACATACATCATTTGAGAGAGATTATTTATTTGGAATGAATAAAATAACAAACAATTATAGAATTATCAATATTATTAATTCCAAATAATGGAAGGTAATTCGATAATTATAATGAATAATAATGCAAACATGAGGTATAGTAAATTCGAATATACTAAAACAGTCAACTCGTTTGTTATCAAGCATAGAATTAATGTATATTATTATTATGTATACTGTATGTATGATAATAAACTCTCTTGAATAAGGAATAAACACAATAAAATCTTATCATAAAGCAAAATCATAATTCACCTCATCATTTCCTTGTATGATATTTTTAATTGATCGCTTGCACAATGGACATGCACTGGACTGCTTGAACCACTCATCAATGCATTCCTGGTGGAACATGTGACCACATGGATCTGGCAACAAACGACATGTATTGCCTTCTACGAACTCGCTTAAGCATATCGAGCAAATATACGATTGATTACCGTTTTTCTTCTCTTCTAATTGTGACAATTTCCCTTAAATAACGATATTTATATAACACAATTGTGATAATAATTATAATTGCGAGAATAATTATTATAAATTAAGCAGCTTAATTCAAAGATTTTTTTAGCTGGCATCGAATAAAATGTTATTATTATTATTATTATTATTATTATTATTGATAAAGAAAAATAATAATAATAAAATGATAATATTATGACAGTTACTATAATTATGATAATATTATTGTTGTAAAGATCACCTTCTTCGAGAGAGAAGTTTATAATGGATTCATTCGCAACAGATTTCAACCCAATATCTTTTTTAGACGCCATGGCCTATCAAACAGAGTTATGAGCAATGATAAAAATATTAATTATTAAATTTAAAAAATCATTTTTGACAAACCTTTTCCTGTTGCTTTATGAATGCATCATTAAAAATGATGACACCTAACGCATCGCACTCAAACTCAGTGAGTCCTCTTCTATTATTCCCTTCATCTATCATGTTCATCTGTTGTAATTGCATTTCAATCAAATGATGATGAGTCGCTGCATCAGTTCTTCTGTTCATTAATCTTCTAATCGAATACGATACAGACGATGTGATGAATGTCATGCAGCAGATAATCATCAATAAGATTATTGTTTGAGAAACAAGATTAACAAAGCTCGATGAACTAGCATCTTCACACACTTTATGTGACTTCCCTGTCATGCCTCCTATGCACTGCCCACAAGAGTCATAATAAGCATTACCAAACGGAATATTTGCACAATCGCCAGTGGATTGCTCGCCATTACATACGCCTAAAGAGTCACAAACTTTATTACTGTAATCCGACAAAGGACTGCAGCCACATGATTCAACTGAGCTTGAAGAATTATGATATCGGATCATTAGAGATGTGCGACCCAACTCTCCGCTTGAACCACGCGTCACACCAAATACTGATTTATCATTGTTATAATAATTAGTGGAATCGTAATTCATGTTACTTGTGGTGTCCGTTGAAACCACGATGTCTAAATAAGTCACTAGGCCATCAGTAATATTCAATGGAGGCACCATGCATGATAATAAACCATTCACAACAGAAGCAGTTGTTTTTTCAAGACCACCCGCCCAAACACAAGCAACGGCAAGAGCTGTTTCCTGCTGAGCATAGCATGTCAATGTCGCATTGTATCGAATATGAATGGTATCATAAGCAGACACGCATGATTCTGGTATACAAGCAAATACTGAAACGGGACAAAATAAAATATTGTTTCCAGAAATAATAGCATTATCGTCAATTGAATTGTTGTTAAATGTTAGATTTTCCTTATGATATCGATTATAACTTGATTGGATGATGGACGAATAAGCTCCCCATAATCCATTATACGTGTGATCCACACTGTTCAAAAGACTGTATGAACTGGCGTTTATATAACTGATGCGAATAGAACTGTCCGAATAAATCGACACAGCAAACGAATTTATATATTTATTTCCATTATCACTCTCTGTAATATAATATAATACATGATATGCAGTATGATCGATGTTGAACAAATTCGATCCATCTCCTTTAATTTGATGATATTTATAAACCTTACATCCTGACCAATCATTGTACCAAGGTACAATCGCATTAGAATCAGATGTTAGTAAAATGCACTGTAAGAAAGTAAAATAATAAGTAAAATCACATGAATTATGAATAATATCGGTACCACATCATTACTGCAACTAATCTCAGCTCCTAAGTTAATCGATCCATAACCAGTTATTTGAATTTCATCAATTGCATTTCCAAAATAAATTATTTGGAAAGGTAAAGCAACTGTTATGCTATTGTACGAACTTTTTAGATCCGAGGAAGATGTCTTCGATTTCAATCTCGAAAAAAACAGTGATTGTTCTATTGAAAAATAAATTAAATCGTTATGTTGGTTATTTCTATGTTTATATGATAATTAATTTTATGTAATGGTAACATAAGATTAATAGAAATAATATTTGTTATGGACGTTAGACGATTTTATGTTACTTCAAGCGAATGACTAACCTGAATACAGACCAGTTTCAATACTTGTGATATAAGCATATGGAGCTTGACGGGAACGAATACTTTGTATCATGGATGAGCAGCCGAGTGCTTGAGTGTATTGGCAATATCCGTTGGTATTATTGCAGGAATCAATTGTGCAAATGTTACCGTCAGCACAATCACCGTCAGCTGCACACCAATTCGTTGATAAAGCAGAAAAGTGAAATGTACTTGAATCTGATCCTAATTGATTAGATATGCTTAAAGACACCGACGAATTGCTATATTCCGGTTGATTTATGTTAGGATTAGAGCATTGAATAAGTTGGTCTGGCAGGTAACCACTGCATGGGTTTAAATTGCTTGAAGTTGGTTTCTGAGGGGCACAAAGGAAATATGGTGTTGCAGATTGAGCAGATAGTGATACTTGTTGGCACGTGGAATTGCATGGACATGATAGATCACTGATTCCAGCACAACTGAGCATGCAATACCTTGGAGACTTGGGGGACAAAAATTGAATACAAGTTGAACCTACTGGACAGGATTCTGTTGTAGTACAAGGTGTACAGAGAGGACTATTACAGAGTTGGGGATCATTACAACTTTCTTTATTCAACCAAATGGATAGTGAATTGTTCCAACCAAAGTTTTGACCATAAACAGAAACGGTTTCATCCACAATTTTCGCTCTTCTCAGTGAAACTAGTGAGAAATTATGTAAAGCTGACTGAGAGCAAGCATATATTGGATAGGACAACAAATCATTTGTTAACCAACCATAATTGGTAAATGAACCATAACCCTGAGTGAAACACTCCATACGATAACTACTATTAATAATTTCACTATAAGATAAAGTAGTGACATTTTTACACCAAAGACCACTGGCACAGCATCCACTAATACCATTTTTATTTTGATGTGGAGTAAACGATAGACTGGTTGTTATTGATATGTATTGGGAATAGTTCCATGGTATGGGAATTTTATCTGATATAGGCATGAGGTTTATTCGATTACATGCTTCTACAGGATTTTCATTTGGCTTAGACAGCACAAACGTTATGTTAGCATTATTTAAAATAGAAGAATAGGTTGTATATCCATTGCAAATTATACAAGCAATAGAAAATATCACCAACATTGATTTACAAGAAATCATCTTCATTAGTTATTTATATGTTACTTGAAACTTAAAATACCGTATATCAACTTTAAAGATCTGTGTTTGAAATATTGTTGGAAAAATAAAATTGTAAGATCTATTTTATCAATGAATTACTGTACAATCTGGATCTCACTTTCATCTTTCATTATTAAAAAGCTAACTTATACACTTATACACACATAATACATTGATTTCTCCGTTTTCTCATGATTCAATGATTGAATTTTTGTTAAAAACTGTATTTTCGCCAGTTGAAATACAATTAGCATCCCTGGCATCGTTCATTTTATTATTGAATGAATGAATGAATTAATAAAAATTAACGGAGCAAATCAAAAAGGTGCAACTAGACAAGAGGAAAAAGCTA
>VKHH01006849.1:0-14821 GCA_015144975.1 Epipyxis sp. PR26KG | reverse complement strand
GGCTTTCTGTTATTTTTTTGTTATCTTTTTCCTGTCAATTTATGTGATTTTTTCATTCATTCATTCATTCATTCATTCATTCATTCATTCATTCATTCATTCATTCATTCATTGAATTATTCATTCAATAATTCAATCATTATAATACGAAACCTATTCATCTATTATATATAATCGGTGTATATATTGTTTAATTTAGACTGGAAACTCCAAAAACTCGATTTTAAAAAATGAAATTTTCAAAATTTAATTAATTAATTCAAGTGTTTGAATTGAATATTTTTAGCATATATATTTTGGAGCATATTTGGCATGCTTTGAGCATGTACTGTATATAAATAGCGCTGAATTAGCATATTTTCAGTTTATGCTTTTGGCATATTTGACGGGGGGGAAAAGCAACATCTACCTAAAACAAAACAAGTTGTTGCATTTTGAAAGTATCCAGGTTGACACATAATATTTAATTTGTTTTTGTTCCACACTTGGAATATTGATCTACAATTATTTTGTTAAGTTTTAATTTTGTAAACTGTTTTATTTTTCTATCAATTAACTATATAGAATGAAATTCAATTGACATTGCTTTTCAATGTCCAATTAATTCAGTTCGATGTATAGCACATAAATGAATATTACTATATATATACAGTAACTTAATTGATACAACTCATAAAAATAACTATTATGATAACAAATTCCATTATTTATATTAATCAAATATAACTATATATATTGTGGCAAGGGGGTATATAAAGCGGTAGTGGGGATAAATTGCATGACATCAATCGACTTCCAGTTCCAAAAAAACTTTAGCCAATTGAACATTGTATTGCATTTCATAAATTGCCATCGCAGGCTCTGCTTTAGAATTGAAGCAACCTTTACAATAATGCAGTTGCAAACCAACTAAAGGCGATAATTCAATATCAGGTAAGTCAGAATCATAATATTTAGATTTTATTTGAACATTTTTCTTTCTTAATATTGATGGACCGTTCGATTTTACTGCTGCTTTAATTGAAGTCAATGCTTCTGAAATTTTCTTAGTATCGAGTTCCCCTTTCACATCTATTTGGACAACTATTCTCTTTGGTAATATTCTATAAATATATTCTTTCGATTCTTTTGCTTCAAATTCAGCCATTAATTCAGTATTCAATTCAAAATCACCACCACGTACAGCACCAGCCTTCACTTCTTTCATAGTACTCATATTTTCTAACCCAACCAAATAATCTATTTCATCGACAAGGTCATCTTCACCAGTGAACTCATCATTAACATTAGCGAGTTTGGTTTTGATTTGTTGTTTGGCTTTATCAAATACAGTATTATGTAGATGAGAAGGTACATGAAATACCCAAGAAGTTCTTTTCATTTCTTCATCAGTATTTGGTTGAGTATAACGTGATGATTGAACTTCAACAGGTAAAACAGTGAAAAATTTGTCTCGATTAGGTTTTGATGTTTTTAATGAACCAAATAATGCAAATCCTGGTACAACTGACAGTGGTGGTCCAGGAAACTTGGCTGCTCCACTCCACCGAACTTCAAGTGCTACAGTTTGAGGTAATTCAACGAAACTAACAGCACCCAAAGAACCGATTTGCTTGACAGGAGGATATTCTGGTGATGGTGTACTAAACACATGCCTTAAAACACATTAATTCAAATCTTAGTTGTATGATTAATTCAAAGTAACATAACATCATTATGATCCATATATACAAACAGTTATCAAAATAGACATTAATGGAAAGAATAAAATAAAAATACGAAATTATAAAAAAGAAAAGTCAATTAAAACAATCATTAATAGTTTATTATAACTGACATGCTAAACGTAGAATAAGTATTCGTGTGCTCTACTTGTGAGTAATTGATCTAAGCTAATTTTTATAGTAAATGTGAATAAATCTTACCATGCATCCCACCATCTTGGCCATAATTTAAAGAAAATATCTGTTAATGACAATTCCCAAATTTCAGAAATATTTACAATTTTTTCATTTTTACTGTCATAGGTTATTATTGCACTGCTTGGAATAATTATTCTTGGACGCCATGGTAATGGATACCAAAATGATAATTGATAAGAAATCTTGACTTGATTTGATGAAATTTTAACGGTGTCATATACTGTTAATGAGGGACTTTCGAAAAATCCGAAGAACTGGTTTACTCCTTCTTTAAGCTCATTAAGATTTGATACAATGGGATTTTCCCATTTACAATTTTCATTTATTAAATAACTGAAGTTTTCTGAATTGAAATTTGTTTCTTTGTTTAATATTTGTTGAAATAATGATATGAACCTTTCCGTTCTTTTTACGATATCATTCATATTACTGGGTTCCGGTATGGTTTTATCAATTAATTGTGAAGATGTAGGTAAAGATGAAACTGCTATTGTATCTATATCATCTATTTTACTTGATTTAATTTCTATTCTTTTTGTGTTGATAATTGACGAATCAAATCTTCGTGAGGATAATTGAAATAATATGTGATTAGCTATCGGCGATTGAAATGCACAAACTAAAAATAGGTTACTAACCAAAAAACCAATTATGGTGATTATTAAAGTTAAAGTCATTATTTGATTTGTATTTGTTACAGTTCCAGAGTTGCTGTTGAAGTTATTTAAGAAATAAAAATAAATTCAATCAATAAATATGTGGTGATATTTTACAGTTGCTAATATTTGGACGACCAGCAACTCAAAATTAGAACAAAATACTGTACTTACTTCAGTTACAGTACAACTTGGAATCATTCAATAATATATAATAATGGGTCCGTGTTTTTGAAGCCTTTTTTCAAAAAAGATACCATTGATTGGGAGGGGGTGTTTTTTTAACTTTTTTATTACCCATTTGCGGACAAAGTAAAATTAAAAATATTTATTGCAATTTTTGATTTAATAACAAAGTCAACATGAAAGTAGTGTATTTTATTTGATAACACAAAAAAAATCGTAATGTGGTGAAATGTGAAAAATAAATAGATGATCAAGTTTAATAATAAATTATTAAGTGGTTTTCTTTGAAATTGACTTTGCGTACAAGCTTATGAATTTGTCAATTACTTTCTTCGGAATAAATTTAAGAGCAATTTTAATTGTTTTATCAACCAAATATTTCTAAAAAAAATGAAAAATAATAATTATAATTGATACATTTTCATTAGCACACAAGTTGATTGAATAAAAAATATTAAGGGAAAAATTAAGAAATTTCGTATTTTTAATGAAAAACTTACTTTTAAAATCATAATCCAACTATAGAATCCATCTTTCACATCTGTGAATCGAATTCTTTCTCCAGTCATGCCTTTCTTCATCATCATAGAAGATTTGGATGTAGTTGCAACGGTTGGAACTACAGCACTCCATATAGGCAATAACTCTTGAGGATTAAGTAACCCACTGACAGCTTCTTCGGCTACAGCAGCCCATCTATCAGATAAACTCCATGATAAGCCTAATCTATTCGCTATTCCTGAATATTTTATCATTATTTTGAAAATAAATAAATGGTACAACTATTATCTCAATAAATCTATTTTTTTGAATATCTCCATAATAAATTGACTGATACAAACATCACAAGAATATAATTTATGATTATTATATTGATGACATTCGATATGACCATAATAATAATCATTATTATTAATATTATTCCTGGTATTTATACAACTGCTCTAATTAAGAAATTCGTCGTAAATCATATTATATGATTACCTTTTATCATAACTGTTGCACGACCTAATAGCACAAATTCTGATGGAAATACTGTCACTTGATTGATGGGAGAATTAGAAGATAATTCTTCTCCAGCGTATCCCCCAGGCAGCACAGTGTCAGTATTACCAAACAACACAATCGCTAATGCTGCAGCACACTCATCACCAGCACCAGGCTTAAATTCTACACCTACAGTATGATGTCAATTAAAAATGTGAAATAATCAATAATTAATAACCAAAACAGTAATAATAAGTCATATGCAGAATTATCATTCGTATATAGAATAACAAAAATTCTCAAAATGATATTATTATCAATCATAATATTATACATTTATAATCCTTAATACATTTTTCAGATTATTTTCAATTTTATTTTTAAAAAATCATACCAAAATTCTTCACTCTCTGTGCTAAATCTTTAGTTATCTGTGTTAATTGAGATTCTAACTCCTTAATTTCATTTTTCATTGTATTATCTGTCGATAAAATTCTCTTCTTTTCTGTAATAATATTATTTAAATTCTCCCATGCATTAATTATAATAACTAACTTTGCTAAAGAAATGCGTTGTAAAGTTGAGATTTGTTTGACTTGACCACAATCTAATAATGCCACTTTACCATCTTTTAATACAAATATATTCCCTCTGTAATATAAGAAATTTTAACAGTATATCACAGATCATTCAAATAGAAAAATGAAATTATAGTCATAATAATTATTGTTATACAACAAATAAAAAATTCAATAAAAAAAGTATTTCAAAAATAAATTTTAGACAATAATTTATTTGGTTAGGAAAATTCTATATTTCTATTCAACAGTAAACACCTGGTGAATAGAACAGATCACTCAAGACTAACAATTATAATAAACGATAAAATATAAATAATTAATAATTATATGTAATTATACTTACGGATGAGGATCTCTGATTATGATATGAAATAGCGATTGATTGGAATGAATGAATCATAAATAAATAAAAACATAAATTATAAAAAGTAAATAAATAAAATGAATAAGCATTAAAATGAAATCAAAATCTTACCCATGAATGATACCAGATCCAAATATCATAGAAGAATAAGCATCAGTTAATGCACATAATAATTTGAAACCAAATAATTTCTTTTCTGCTGTAATAGCACTGTTTGAAAGAGTTAAATTGGCAGCTATTTTTGAAAGTGAAATTCCATCCACAAATTCTAATACTAACACACGTCTCGTGACTAAACCAGGCACAGGCAACGGAATAATAACAGGAATATTATCACGTGGTTTGTTATTAGGTCGATGAGATACTGCAGATGCAACTTTTGTTGTTGCTTGTGCTTCGTGTAAAAAATCTAATTCATAAAATAATGTGTTTTCTATTTCACAAAATATTTTATAATAATCAATAGGCAAAGAATCAGCTACTAATTTTGCGAAATTCTTTAAATTTGCAATATCACCGAGAAGCTTCGCTTCAATTCCTATGCACAAACAAATTCAATTTCATGTGACATATTGTATCAAGCGGTATTATTATCATTATTAAAACAAGATTTTGATATATGTTTAAATTTAAACATTAATATTATAATGCAAATTATTGGGTAATAACCTGGTCGTTGAACTTTTACAGCAACGATTCTACCATCTAATAGAGTGGCCTTATGAACTTGAGCAATACTAGCACTACCAAGAGGTTCTTCATCAAAATCAGAAAATAATTCACTTAATTCAGCTCCACCTAACAACTCCTTGCGAACTATTTCCTTGATAATTTCGCCAGGTATAGGATCCAAAGCATCCTTAAATACAATCAAATTTAATACTTATAATTTTATCAAAACATTTTATTGACGATTGCTCCTTCTCATTTACCTGTGTCATGGCAAGTTTTGATGTATATTGTTCAGGGAATATATCGACCCTAGTGGAAATAATTTGACCAGTTTTCACATAAAAACCTTTCAATTCTTGTATTTTCTTGGATATAATATTACTTCCCCAATCATGAATTGCTTGAAACATTGCTTCTTCTTGTTCTGGAGTAACTTGTTCGTTAAGCGAATCACGTCTAACTTTCAATGAAAGTTCTAAGCTTTTATAAGACACAAATATTGGAATTGCAGCAGAATAAAATGATAAAGCACGACCAACACGTTGCGAAATACTTAGTGGTTTTTCAATTTCAATAGAGTTCATCGCAATGAATCGATTTGGCGCCTTATATTTTGATATGTACGACTTGAAAGTCATACAACAGTGGCTAATTGAACAAAACAAAACAATTTTAAGGACTATAGTTACAATCATTTTAGCTTTTACAGTATTTTTCAAAGTTTTATTTTTTTATGCTCTAAAATCTAAAATTTTCGATTGGTCGTTGTATTACTCAATAATAGCTAAACAGCTTAACACTAAAACCAATTAACTTTAATACTTATAACTAGTGTTTGAAGCTGGGAAGCACAAATCATAAATTTAGAATATGTAGTGATTTTTTTGAAAAATAACGAAATAACAAAGTTTCTAATAATTATTGTTTGTGATATGGATATTCTCACAAGAATTTTATATTTTAATCTATATAGAGAAATTTACGATAAAATAAATTCACCATATTTTTATTACTATTAGAAGACAAGTTACTGTAAGTATAATAATTGAGGTGAATAATACAGTTTTGAAGAAGCTCCGTTTATCTGCTGTTCATTAACACGATATCATTCATTTATACAATATACAATATATATTATTTGTACTAGAAAAGCTGAAGAAGTAGATTGGCCTTATATACCGTATTACACTCTGCATATTGATATTGCTTTCCTGCTGGTTCATATACATTTTAAACTATCTGCAAGCCACTATTTTTAGAAGCAAGAAACGAATACGTACCTACGAAATAAATCAGTGTTGTTAGAATACACACAACACACAACTACTGTACATTCCATCAAGTTATTATTGAAAATGAAAGCGAAGGTGAATAAAGAAAAGTCGAAGGTAAAAAGAGCAAAAAATAACAAAAACAAAAACAAACAAAACGCACAAACTCTCAGACCAAATGTTAAAATAAACCAAAACGAACAAAAGAGAAAACCTCTCAATTTAGACACGGTCAATGATGCTGACAAGGTGACAGCGAATTTAATTAAAAAGAGTAGAAAGAAAGGAAGAAGGGGAAATAAGAATAATAAGAAAATGGATGAAGATGATGTCATTGAAGTTATGAAAAGTGTAAAAGTGAAAAAAGTTCGATTAAAACCAAAACTGAACCAAGAAATGAATATTAATAAAAGCAAATCTAAGCGTTTATTTAAACGTCGCTCTAAAACAGATGGATTGCTTCATTTTTATACAATTGTTTTATCATGGTTACCTAAAGATCTTTTGATGGATATGTCTCCAGAATCAATTGGGTTTTCAACAGATAGTTTTATCAATTCCCCAAAAATTACTTACAAAAATATAGAAGAATATTACGACAATATGATGAAATTATGCTTGGAAGAATGTAGAGCGATATTAATGGCTAGTTTAATCGAATTAAAGAAAAATTATGATTCGTGGTCACCAAACTACTTTGCATATCCTTTTCGTGTTGATAAAGTAAGTGTAACTGCACGAAAAGGGCTATATCAAGTGGAATGTTTTTTACTTGCATCAGGCAATGAAATTCCATTTAATGGTATCGATAATTTCCGACCTGGTTGTATTATTATGATAATATTTAATAATAATAAGAAAATATTAGGAACAATTTCAAACAGTCAATCTTCTGCCAAACACATTCTTTCCATATGGGTCATGAACACAGATTTTGATGATATTGAGTCAAGTGGTGGTATGATTATTAAAATTCAAATGGTAACTAATTTAGTATCATTCATACGGATTATCTCGTCAATATATGATTGTCCAAATACTGCATTTCTTCATAAAATGTTAGGAAATGGATTACCGAAACATATTAAATTTTCAATTGATTCAGATGAAGAATATGATAATAATCCAATAACACCACAGTTCCCAGAATATCAAATACTAGATAATTATAATACAGATGGAGAAATTGAATCAACAACAATTGATATTCAAAAATATTTATCACAATTGAATTTTTCTCAACAAGAAGCAGTATTAAAATGTCTTCTTGGTTTCAATGTGTCTATTAATCATTCTGGTAATTTGAGCCTTGTCCAAGGTCCACCAGGATGTGGCAAAACGCATGTTTTATCAATTTTAATTCATATTTTTGTAGAATTGAAATTACGTGTTGTGGTTTGTGCTCCATCTAACAAAGCAATATCTGTAGCATTAGAAACTTATTTAGAATCAAATGATAGGAAGCAAATGTGTAATATATGCATATTTGGTGTGGAAGATAAAATCAAAAATTGTGCGACTGTGAAATCAAGTGATAACTCAAATGAACTTGAAAAATTTCATGTTGATAATATTAGTAATCCAAATGAATCACAATCCCAGTTCTCTCCTTCAATTGAATTGATCAAAATAGTGGATGATATGGTGAATCCGAAAGTAGTAAATGATGTCATTATTTATACATTTATGGAACAAATAAAAAATTGTGTATTAAAACTGAAAACTGAATTATTTTCAAAATTATATCCATTTGTTGATATTGATATTTCAACACTCAATTATAATAGTATTTTTTATATTTCACATAATATTAGTATTATATCGAGCGAGTATAAGAGACTCATGGATATTATAACGTATGTGTTAAGATTTCGTATTCCTCATCATTATGCTACAGAATTACAAAAGTTTGTCGATCCTGTTTTGAGTTGTTTTGAATTATGTTCCAGTTTAAAATTTCGATTTGATTATGATTATCATCAAAATAATAATTATACAATTGATGACTTGGTTGAAATCGATCAAAAAATGCATTTTAATGATATATTTGCGAATTGGAAGACTTTCATGGATTCCTTTTTTATGAAAATTTCCAATGCACTTGAACAAGAAAATATTTATGATGAATTGATTAGTACTTCTGATGTTATATTTAGTACTTTAAATTCTATTGGGAGTGCTTCCATGAAAAGATCATCAAAAATCAATAATAAGTTTGATATTTTAATAATCGATGAAGCTGCTCAGGTATTTGAACCGGAATTAATAGTTCCATTGACATTACATCCAAAGAATCTAATTATGATTGGTGATCCTAATCAACTACCTGCAACATTAATATCTCAAACATTGAAAAGATCTGATTATCGTCAATCTGCAATGCAAAGGTTGATGAATTGTAATCATCCTTTTTCTATTTTAAAAACACAATATCGAATGCAACCATCCATTTGCCAATTATCAAATCAAATGTTTTATAATGGAGTATTAGAAAATTCAGAGTATGTTTCTAATAGAAATAATATTATTTCATCTCAAATTTCAAATCATTTGCATCGATTTAATAATGTTTATCCAAGATGGTTTGATGAATTCTCATTTATTGATATTATCGGAGCAGATTCTAAAAACATGAGACTTAGTAACAGCTTCGAGAATAAAGCAGAAGCTGTTTTTATTGCTTATTTAATAAAATATTTAGAATCAACATTAGGAATTAATGCATCGAGACATATTTGTGTGATAACATTTTATGCTGCACAAGTGGCTTGCATTAAATCATATCTGCAAGCAATAGGATTATCATCCACAAAAGTATATTCTGTTGATAGCATCCAAGGATCTGAATCTGATATTGTGATATTATCATTTGTACGGTCAAATAATAATGGTTCTGTTGGATTTGTGAATGATTTTCAAAGATTAAATGTTGCATTATCAAGAGCGAAATATTTACTTATATCTGTTGGAAATTTTTCTACTATTTCTCAAGTTTTTAACAATCAAAATAACAAAAATAATTATGATAATAATAATCAAAATAGAAATCAAAATCAAATGAATGATGATAATAATATCGTGACACCATTAACAAAAATGAGTAATATTATATTAAATGAAAGCAGATTGTTTTCAGGAGCTGTGATTGCTAAGCTTTATTTTGAGAAGAGTTAGTGTTGATTGTTGATTGTTAAAACAATCATTGAAATGATGATGGCTTGGATGAATGCTAATAAAACAATTATAAGAAAGAATGTTGAACAAATAAGGGAATGTTTGAGATTGGACAAGTCATTATATTTAATTAAATGATATGAATTTTATGTGATTTTTTATATTTTTTATTTTATAATCATTTAAAATTAATATTTTTGACATGATATTTGAATATCTTTAACTCTTGTATTTATGTTTGTGGTATTTCACAAGGTAGCTTGTTATATGGAGTTCAATAGTCTATTCAATTAAATGTTGATAAAAATGTTATTGGGCAGGCTATAATAGCTTGGGCAGAATAATTAACTCAACAACGGTCAGTAGAATCTTAAAAACACTATTTGTGAAATATGGATAAATAGACAATTGACATCTGCATCATTGAGTGTACAAATAATTGGAGAGTTAAACAAATTATTTGATGCAAAAAAGCAGGTTAAAGCTATAATAATTTTTGTGGTTGTGTGGCAGTTTCATTTCAGATCTATTCCAACAGTGACCTTGAAATCGAAAATCAATATGCTCAAGATTTTGAGAAATCAGAAGTTAATCGATATTCAACTATGTAAATAATACAGCTCAATCAAATAACTTTACTTTCTTATAGCATGATATTTAACAATTGTATAATACTTAAACATTATTACATTAATCCAAACAAATATTAATCCATTATTTAACCTTAAAACTAATCGTTTTTTCAAGAAATGGCATAAATTAAACATTTTCAGGCATTATTACTCCAACACCTCCGTTAATTCGTCTGTATAGAACATTAACTTCTTTTGTTTCCTATATTTTATGGTAAACCAAGAAAATATTAAACTACTTTTAGCAATAATAGTAATAATAATAGTAATAATAATGGTTATAATGTTTTAAATTTCATACCTTATTACGGAATACATAAAAAGGATGGTCGAAACCTTCGAATGCAAGTAAAGCATCATCCATTGATATTGGTGGCATTGGAAAAGTCTTTGCACGAACAACTTCAATCTTTGACTTGTCGAATATATTTAATGTCTATAATTGCAAATTGTTAAAATATTATTATTTTTAATTATTATTATTATAAAGAGTAACTTACATTAGCAAGATCTTTATATTTCGAATCCAATTCAAGAAGTAAATCCTCTTCATTAAAATCAACATTACTATCACTCTCAAAAATTGTTTGTTTCAAATCAGCTCGTTCACTTTTATTTTTATCATTCACTTTTTGGTTATGCTTCTTCAATAGCTTTGCAATTTTATGAGATACCAAATCAATACTTGAATACATATCATCGGTACGTTCACTTGCATGGATGAGAGCACCTCCAGTAACAGCAAGTGTAACTTCTGCAATTTGAGAATCTTTTTTTGTTGTTTGGGCATGAATTTCTACACATGAAAAGATAATAATTTCGAAGTTAAGTAATCAATTTAACAAGTTTTTATTAGGAATTGTAGCATATTTAGAGAATATACTGTTGGATTATGTCAAATTGAGAATAAAATATGCAATCAGCTTACCTTCAGTGGGGAATTTATGCAATCGAAGAACTACATTAGTATTAATTACATGCTGGCCTAATTTCTCCAAAACCTTACCAATTTTTCCATTTACACGGTCATTTAAAGATTCACTTAATCCGAAATCTTTGGCTAATATGCTTATTTGTATGTTTGGAGAGTCTGTCATCATTTTCAATGGATTGTAATAAAATTTACTGATTGGAGAGTGAAAGCCCATTCCTAAACTATGGCAAACTGCCAGAAGAAAAATATACTGCAATATTGCAACCATCGTTTCCTTCAATCTGTAAAATCAAAACAGTAAGCAATTCAAGTAAAATCAGTATTTTCACGTAATTAATAAATAATGTAATAAAATACACGTTGTTCTCTTTTTGGGGTTTTTATCGTTTCTATTTTTATTTTTTTACCGTAATGATGTAACTTCAACTTCAACTACTGACAAATATAGCTTAGATAAATTGATGTGATTTGCTCAGTTAATTCATTTATTCATTCGCTTATTCCTCTTGTATTTACTTAATTTGAATTCCTTTTTTTAATCAAAGAACTGAAGGCAGGAATTTTTTAGGAATGATGAAAACTCATGGTATACTAAAAAATCGAAATATAAAACATTTCATTTCATTAACTGTTTTTAAAACGTCATACCGGATATTATCTATTTGGAAAACCTTCAACCGAAAGTGTGAACATGATAAGGATAATATTAAAGCTAATTTAATACCCGTATGATTAAATTTATGTCGAAAAGATAAACGAAGATCAACATGATAATATTATTTACAATAAAATTTTACTCGTTCATAATTTTTTAAGAATGAACAATGCAATGCGATCATAAAAATAATTATTTCTATCTACCGTAAGTGTACTTTACTCTAATTCACGGTCGATAATCCGATCGTACGCGGTATTCTTTATGCTTTAAGGATATAAACACCGAATAGAAGCCATAATTGTGGTATGAACACTATTTGCGTCTTTTAATACACGCATCGTATTTTCATTTGAATCACGATTGATTTGCATAAATTGATTCTCATCTAACAACACCAGATAATTGGCAGGCTCTGTTGGTGTTGTATATGCAAATTCCACTTTATTAAATATCCATAAAGGCCATCTGTATCTGATATAGGCTGCTAGACGCGCGGCTCCTTGTACGATTAAATCGACTTCGTTAAATACCCCGGAATGAATAATCTCACCGTTACTAGTCCCAAACTCATAAGGTTTAACCCAAGCATTCCAAACTTTAATTTCACCATCGATCGGTTGTCTGATTTTAATACCGATTTCAGGTCGTTGCCAACTATCTTGTCGTAATACACCGTGAGCAAACAACATTGCATCAGAAGGTTCAGGATGAAAATCATTGTCTGCACTCATATCAATCCACTCATCAATAACATTTTCTTCTGTCAATTCATTAAGAATACTGAATCCATCATTTTCTACTCCATGAAAATAATAACATTCTTTTAATGCAGTATTTTGAAAACTATTCAATTGATTAAGACTACAACCAGCATTTAATAAAAGGTTTATTACAGGTCCTATGGTTCTTGGATTGAAACAAATAGCTGCATAATGCAATGCTGTCCAACCCATAGTATTGGTAATGTGAACATCAGCTCCCATACTCAAAAATATCTCAACTAGTCGAACATAACCATATCTTGCTGAGAGCATTAAATAAGTTTCACCACGCCCATGTTTACTTGGACGATTAATGAGTTCATTCATTAATTCAGGCGAGTTATTTTGTTTAAAATTTTGAAGTTCATTTTCAACTTTTTCTGTCTCACCCATACGTACATATTCGAAAAGCTTTAATATAAGTATTTCAAATAAAATACTCTCTGAAATAATTTTATCAAATAATTCAACACCATTTTTTCGTTCTTGAATTGCCCCTATAATTAATTCTTTATCTGATGGAAATGCACATTCGGCTTGTAAGATTGAAGGAATATGAGGATTTTGTAATATTTCAACACCTACAACACCACAGAACTTAGTAACCAGACGAGGTTGACAAATATTCATTGCGGTGTCTAATTCACTTAATACCCATACACGCGTTAGAGTTGTTAAATTCAAATCCATAGCAAGACCATGTTTTTTTATGTGTTTCATCACCAGTGGGAATTTATCCATTTCAAAATCTACACTATCATAGGGAATGATCTTATTGGTGCACGGGCAACAAAATTGAGGATTTTTACAAATCGAAACATGTTGATTTACACCGAATATACATAACCAAAATGTATGTTGCTTCTCAGCATCAGTATACATGTGCGTAAATAATTCAGTTTTGCCAGTTGCATGCTCACAGATCGCCTATAAATTGCACAATCATAAAAATAAAACTTATCGAACAAAATATAGTATTTTCCGTATGAACAATACGATTCTGTATGGAGGAAAGATATGAGGAAAGATATGTAAAAAATACCTTGACTAGAGACAAAAATGTATTTCCCCACCAATGAGACATCAAAGTCTCAGGATTCTTTGGACCACCAGGTAATGTATCTGCATAGCAGCATCCTCTCTCTGACGTTTCAGGTATGACAATTAAGCGAACTACATCAGCTGTAGTGGTTGTTTCTGTGATTAATTGTTTTTCAAAGCCTAGCAAATAAATGGTTTGTATAAACAATGATGAATATACCAAGACTTGAAAGAACTCCTATACAGAGTTATAAACATCGCGAAATTATGATCAGAACCATAAAATATACATTCTTACATTTTTCTTTCACGAAGCCTAACAACTGACCCAATGAAAAACCTTTTGAAAATATTCTTTTAGCAACGTTTTCCTTTTGTTGTTGTAAATCATTCATTTTTTGCTCAATTTCTATTAAAATTTTGTACAACTCGTCAAAACCACATTTAGTTTGCATTACAGCAAACATTCCAATGAATTCTTCCAACGATATATATTCATCTTTGTTAAGATCAAATAGTTCAAATATATCTTCCACAAAAGAATTTGGAAAATATGTCAAAAATTCGGTTCGATTAATTCGTTGATTACCATTAACATCAATTCTATGAAAGATATTAGTTGTTAATGGCAATAAGTCTGATGATAAAGAGATGTTGTGTACAATGGAATCATGAATGGTTGATTCATCACTATCAGGCGTATCAGGCGCAATTTTGTTACTTTTTAAATTGTTAATGAGTGAAGATAAACTGTTCATTGATTCAATTTTAAAAATCTATATCAACACCCCATATGATTTTAGTTACTAAATGATTCCAAATAAATTGGATGAAAGTTATTTATTATTAGGCCGCCACTCCTTATAGCATCATCCGTAAAAAAATTCCATCCGTAAATAGTAATTTCCAGTATGTTCGTTTTCGTACATCAGTTCACTTTCGTACATCACCGTGTTTTTTTGACTGATGTTTACACTTTCAC
>VKHH01006848.1:0-10745 GCA_015144975.1 Epipyxis sp. PR26KG | reverse complement strand
ACTTCTAAATTCACTATAATATGTGTAATAACAATGATGATAATGATAATCATAGTAATCATATGTAAAAAGAGTTTGTGAAGAGTAAACAAATGAAGAGTACCAGTACTTCTAAATTCACTATAATATGTGTAATAACAATGATGATAATGATAATCATAGTAATCATATGTAAAAAGAGTTTATAAAAAATATTCCGAAATATACGATTTTGTACTCCACTTTGTCTCAAATAATAATTTCACATAAAAATGAAAGATTTTCAAACTATTACTTACTCTGCTAATTTCTCGGCCTCTTCCATTTCTCCAGCATAACAGCATGCACGAATCGCAGTATTAATCATATATTTATCTGGTCGAATTCCTTGTTTTGTTATTAAATCCATCACTGCTAGAGCTTCTTTAAATTTACCAGCACCAGCACACGCCTCCATTGCTGAAGTAAAAACTATTTGACTTGGTTTTATACCACTGGCTTTCATTTTTTCTAAGTGTAACAAGGCTTGTTTATAATCACTTGTTTGAGCAAATCCGTGCATCAGGGATCCGTAGGTATAAACGTTTGGTTTAAAGTTTAAGTTTACCAATTCATTAAATAATTTCTTTGCAACATCAGCTCTTCCAACATTTCCAGCACTCCAAATAATATTATTGTAGGACATAAGATCAACCGTATGTCCTAATTTTGGAATTGATTCGAACAATTCAAATGCTTCAGATAAACGACCCATTCGACCAGCGGTTGTTATAGCATGATTAATCTAAGTTAGTAAATTCGTCGATTTAATTAAGATGAAAATAAATAATACTATATAATTACACTTACGTCTGTTAAGGAATACTTTTTGACTCTCGCTCTACAATCTTTTAAAATCTTCTCTAACTGCTTATTTTTCTCAGAATTTATATGGGAACCATATGAGCTGGCTGATTTATCAAAACGATATAAAGAAGAAATAGATTCACTACCAAGTGGTGAATTTAAATCCCAGTTAAATTCAATTGAATCTGCATTGGTCTTCGGGGAGGAAATCGGTAAAGCGGAGGACGTTGATTTCAGCACCATGTTGATGTTATCATCAAGATATCGAATCGATCCAACTGAAACAAAATATGTATGAACTGTTGGTTTTCTATAACCGTTTGCAAAGAAAAATAGTAACAAAGTTATTAGTATGACAATCATTTTGTTTTTAACTTCAATGATTGAGACAAAGTTACAATAATGTGACTTCAAAATGCAGAAGTAAACACTACATAGATCTTAATAGGATTCAACTATTATAAAAATAATTGTTGTTCTTATCAATCAAGTTTGCATCGCATATCGTATAAAGTAAAGTATATAGTCACAAAAAATAATTGCAACATGAATCTTCTTTTCTACGAAGACCGGATGACAAACTTCATGTGTTCAAACCGGACCATTTTTTAAAAGTTAATCGTTTCCATTCTTTCTATTTATTATTAAAAATATTAAAAATACGAACACATATGGATCTGGATAGATGATTACAGTAGGATATTCGGATTAATTATATAGTTAATTAATTAATTAATTAATTAATTTGTTCTTAATTCCAAAACGTCATCATCATCAAAAAATCAAAAAATATTAATATACTGTAATAATAATACCAATAATAATAAACTTTTTATCATCATCTTTCTTTGATAAACAAGCAATAATAACGATATTTCTGCTTGCTGGTAAATTGATAGAAATCTTGTACCGCTTCATTTCTGTATTTGGAGCAATTTTGTATTCCACATTCCACTATTCTAATAACTAATAACTAATATACTGTTGCAATATAGCACTAAATCGCTATACACTGTAAATTATTAGCGCATTATGGTTCATGGCTATGATTGATATTGAAGATGGGATTGAATGAATGTGAAAAACAGTAACTCGAAATCTGACATACTTGAATCTTGAATCAAAGATTGAGGATGTGTTATTTCATCCAATATTGCATTTTCAATGGGATAATTATTTTGCTCTTGCTATTTTTTTGCAATCAAATTCAATCATTTCAATTTTGTAGCTTAATGTTCAAGTCAAAGTCATACAAAATTACATCGTTAAATATGTCTAACAATCCTGAGAGAAATATGAAGCTGGATATTTCCATTGAGTCAACCGGATTTTTAAATAATATTATAGAATATGGCAATAATCGTATGGCAAGAAGAGCTGTTGGTATACTTCAAAAAATGCCATCGTATCGTATTATACCACAAGAAATCCATTATACTGAAGCAATTTGGGCATGTGAAAAAAGTGATCAATTTCAATTAGCGCTTTCAGTGTATGATGAAATGGTATCACTTGATATTCCTTTGACATCATATACGTACCAAGCGTTAATATCAGTAGCAGAAAAAACTAATCACTGTGAAGAAGTTTTGCAATATTTTGAAGAGATGAAACAGAAAAAACTCTCATTTAATACTCAAATATTTAATTCGGTTCTAATGTCGCTCGATAAAGTTGGGAAATATGAATTATCATTCGAAATCTTAGAAATTATGAAAGCTACAAATACTCCTCGTGATATGGTAACGTATACAGCTTGTGCAGCCGCTTGCGAAAGAGCAGGAGAAGGTCAATACGCTCTCCAAGTTTTGGATTTGATGAAAGAAGACGGAGTAGAAGTTACAATAGAAACATATAATGCTGTGTTATGGGCTTGTGTACGTCAAGGTTTGTGGGAAGAAACACTTCGATTATTTAATGCTTTAGAAGATAATGATAAAAAAGTCGTTTTGAATCAGAAACGAATGCCCCAAAAAAATGAAAGAAGTTATAATGCTGCTATTTGGGCATGCGAAATGGGTGGTTTATACAATAAAGCAGTTGAATTGTTGCGACTGATGAAATTTCAAGGTTTGAATAGACAAACCATGTCGTTTGATGGTGCCATATCATCCTTAAGAAAAGCAAAGAAATGGGAGATTGTATTGGACATAATGAACTGGATGGCAAGAGATAAAGTAGAAAAGAGTTATGTCACCTATAAATTAGCAATGGAAGTGTTAGAAGAGACCAATCAATCAGATTTATTGATGAAAATCTATTTGGATGCTTTACGGAGTGGATTTTATAATCCTTGGATAACAAATACTCGCACATTAGATATTAGATCATTTCCATTGGCGATAGCAAAAATAGCGATTTGTAATGTATTTGATGAAATGAGAAGAAAAAGATTAGACAAATTTAATCTCAATATAATTGTCCGTGATGTCATAGAAGAACATGAAGAGTCAGGTGAAGGATTGACAGAAAAAGAAGTGAGAAATTTATCAAAATATCTAACAAATCTCAACTTATTTGATTATATAAAAACAAATGAAGATGGAAATAGTAATAGTAATAGCCAAACAATATTTTCTGCCAAATTTTCCAGCGATGATGACATTGACACTGATATGAGCACAGAAGATGACGATGATACTATGGGTACTCCGGTTGGATACAGACAAGACAGCTCAAATAATAATTCATCGTTGAAAACAGAAGTATCCAATAAATCATATATGTTAAAAACTCATGAATTATATAAAGTTGAGCCTAAGCTTGATGTGAGTAGAGTGACAGATAATGATGGAGTGAAACTTGTTATAACACGAGATTCAATCATCAACTGGATAGCACAATTTGTTACCATCGATTAACGATTTTCATATATATTAATAAACACAAGTCACTCGTTTAACAACTAATATAATTTCAACTTAAGGATAAAACTTGTCCTTTACAAACTAGACAAGTTCAAAACTTATTAAATCATCAGTCTGGATGGTTTGCAGCAATGCAAAACCATTTTCAGAATCAGCAGAAAAATTAGAAACAAGATACCCTCTATGATTAGGATATGATAATAGTTAAACAGTGAAAATTGAGTTAAAAAATATTATTTACCGTTTGATGAGTATACTTCTTAGATGCGATATTTCATGTTCTTTCAACATTTTGTGCTCAAACAAAATCAGAAATGGAAAGGATTTCCTTACTTCATACTTCATGAACATTCCTTTTAATATCTAATTATTATTATTGCAAATTATTTAATAAAAATTATTAGTCTATATTTTTTATTAATTAATTAAATTGATTTCATACCGAATAATCATTTCCTTCTGTATCAATCTTTAAAATATGAACATAACGAATCAAATTTGCTTGTTTACGAGATTGCAAATAATGACTTCTACCATTATTATCATAATACTTATAATTTGGAATATTTTGTGATAATTTTTCATAATAATAAAATAAATTTAACCAATTTATGATTAAATCTTTACTTGCTATGCATGGAGTTATCTCTTGTACTAATATCTTATCTATAGAAATACTTTGATTATTATTATTATACAAATGAAGTTTATTAGCAAACCAATTTAAATCATTTCTTTTTGGTTTCAATGAACCTATTTGTCTTCTAATCCAATGAGGTGCATTTGGATGAGTCTCCTCAAAAATTGGACGATACATTATTATTGTAGAATTCTCACATGTCTCATTAACTGCTCCAGATAAAAGAAATGTACGATTAGAAATTTTATGATTATTTTTAGTGAAATTAAGTAATTCATTATAGTTTAATTGAATTGGTTCAATAAATATCCCTCGAAAATGGCTATTATTATTATTCATATAAAAGTTCATAATAGTTTGATCAGTTACACCATCACATGCACCAATCATCATAAAATTAAGCATATAATACTCATTCTTGAAGTATTTCATTTTATCATATTGGTAATTGCTATTATTTTCCTTCATATGATAATATTTCTGAAGATGATAACGACTAAGAACTTCTAGAAAATAGTTAAATAAATTATTAGCAGAATGTTGATTCCAAATAGTATTAATATGATTCTTTCCTTCGGCTTCCCACACCCATGCATACGTCTTTAAATATTTTAGCCAATCGTTAACAATTTTGTTATTTTCAATTATGTCACGATATTTTTTCGAAGTATTTACCAGTAAAATGTACGAAATCAATACTATTACCTGAAATATCATGTAATCAATATTCATAGTGAATCTGATTTATGTAACAATGTAACCAGATAGTTGTGATTTTCATCAAAGTGATATCATCCAATAAAAATATAAATTTGTACAACAAAATTATGCGAATACATATTTACTACAGTAGTACAGTAATATTTTATTTCAAAAAGTCAAACAGTTAACTGTCATGTGTCCATGTGTCCATAGCCCATAGCTCGTTCTTATGTCCGTTACTTCAAATATCGAAGCCACACTGTATTATTTAAGAGAATTTATAAAATGCATAAGAAACAGCGATATAATGATATGAACGATATTGAATGTTCTGTTGAATGTTTGTTACATACTGCATAAAAGTTTAAAATATGAGCTAGATAACTATGCGATTATACAGTAAATACTGTAGTTGTTCTTTGTACGTCTGTGTTGCTCTGATATAAATTCACTGAATACATACAGTATCTTCAATTGATCGCAATTCCAGAGAGGAATTAATGTTTATCTTTCAATAATACTTCACAATACCGTACCGGTACCGTAAAATATACCTATTATAATATTTCCTTACCGTCCTACGATAAAACCATTTATTCATTAAGAAAAAAAATCATAAATTGTGTTTTATTCCCATATTGGACAAACTAATAACGTGGGAATCAAGCAATGGAACTAAATATGACAAATATACGAAATACTGGAAGTGGTAATGATAAATCCTATGATGAGGAATCTTCTAAAAGTACAAATAGATTGACTGAAATAAATACTGAATATCGACAATTTCTTAAAAATGAACTGTCCTACGAACAACTTGGCGCATTTATGGATCTAGTGTATGTAGCAGTAATGTCAAATATTGGAGGGAAAATTATTCATTCCTGCAGCAGTGATGCAGCAGATGTAAATGTTTACTTAATTGCCGCTTCTTTCTTTATGATAATGTTCACCACTAGATACATATTTGATTGTTTCATAATTGCGTCATTGCAAAATAAATTACATCATCGATTTATGTCATTGGCCTATTATTTTGGAGTGTTTATGATGACAATTAATATAAACGTTACCCATGTGATTGTCAATCATTCTACTGGTCATGTATCTTCACCAGAATCAGAGAATAATTTCGGAAGTTGTTTTGTGAGTCCATTTTATTTGAAAAGATTTGCAATTGGGTATACAATCTCACGTATATCATTATCATTACTTTATATTGAAAAAGTTTATTCTTCTTATCAGAAAAATGAAAATAATAAAATTCATGCTTATTTATTGAAAATCATTCCATTTTTTGCATTTACAATAATTTTTGTAGTTGTTGCTTTTACAATGGATAATTTTATAAATATATTAGTTATTATTGCATTGATTGAATTAGTATGGTATTTATTAATCGATTCAGTTACAAAATATTTCAATTATTCATATGAATTCAATTTTGAAGAATTCGGATACAAATTGCAATTAAGATTGCAATACTTCTTTTTAATCGTATTAGGTAAGTTATCATGATAAACCCATAACAGCATCCTATTGACAAGTATTAATATTTTTCTACGCAAATATCATATTTTTATTAGGTGAAGCATTTATTGGATTACTAATAGCTGGACCTAGCACAGAAGAAACTGCTAATCTTGATAAAGCACTCATGTAAGAATTCAAACGTTTATCCATTTATTATATACATTATTTAAAATTATTATTATTTTTTAGATTTGCATTTATTCTTCTATTCTCTCTTGGAACTCATGTAAGTTAACAAATATTGAATTTATCATAGTATTATATTATCATTTTTATCATCAAATCATTAATTTGCTTCATATAGTTTGTAGTGAATGTTCATCGTAATTTCACTGGGAAAAGAAATGAAGATGATGATGAAAATAATGGAAACACTAATCATAATGATTCCAAAAAAGATAATTGTCGAGAAAGTGAACTTGTATTGCCACAATACTCGACATCAAATAGTAATAAAATAATCCCAAAAGTAACATTTGGTGAAAATAATAAAAATAGTAATAACAATATTAATAATAACAATAATAATAATGATAATAATAATAATGATAATAACAATAACAGCGATAATAATAACAATAATAATAATAACAATAATAATAATAATAATTCAAAGAGTCATGTTTTTCGATCAGAAAATGTTTTAGAAAAGCAACTATTTATTTGGCTACATCCATTTGTTGGGTTTTTCGTACTAGTTGTAACAACAGCAATGTTAGTAATTTATGAAGAAATCAAATTACGAAAAAATAAAAATGTTGATATTAATCGGAAAGTTATGTCAATTGGTTTGTTTGTAGTTGTTTTATTAATGAAATTAATGAGGTCGTTACATAAAGGATTAATAAATTATATACGAAAAGGATCTCATTTATTACATTTTATGGTATGTGTGATGGTCTCTTTTGCTCATTTATCAGTGTATTGGAATAAATTATCTGGTGAAAATACTATAGTGATTCATTCATGTATCGCAGCTTTTGCAAGTCTATTTGAAATGTGTTCACCATTTGTATCGAAAAAATTTGGTGAATTGTTTAGCAATAAAAATGAAATTATGAAAGTTATGAAAAGACAAACTGCTCGTATTCCATCTTTTCCGATTTCAAAGCAAAATAATAACGATATTAATAATAATAATAACAATAGTAACTATAATGATAATAATACTGAAGAAGTTAAAAATGTTATTTTTGACTAATATATCATAATACATTAATACTAATAATGATTTTTTTGTGAGAATTATTTTTTTATTATCCTATATATAAGGTATAAACTTCATCTTATGTTCATTTTATGATTTGATAACAAATTATATTTGCTTATTATGTGTTCAATTGTACACAATTTTTTTTGAAGAAAATGGACGTTTTTGATCCAATCCATGCTTCAGTTCCTCATATCTAATGCCATAATAATATAATAATTGAATTTTTTTAAAATATTCATAATGTAATATTATTTTGTATATTATTTAAATAAAAAAATTATTTTAGATTTGAGATGTTAAATTAAAATGTCCTAGTGTTAAGATCAGAGATATGAATAATCAAATAATTTTCTTATTATGTGAATACTTGCATTTTAGATATATATGCTTTTTCAATAATTTTTTCTAGATTTTCCCTGCTAGATAAAAAATCTCATATATAAACTGGCTAAAACCGTTTAAAGAAATTATTGGTCTGTGATGAGATGGGAGATCTCTCAGTGGTTTAATAATTTATTTACTGTTGAAATCAGATAACCAATTGTCGCAATTAATGAAGTAGTTAATTGTTAAGTAGTTAGAAAATAATTGTTAAAATATATTATTAAGAATAGTTAGGTAAGGTAATAAGGTAAGGTATTTCAAATTATTTTGTTATTGAATTATGATATAATTACATTGTAGACATCTGCGATCTTATCACTACTAGGATATTTTAAACACCACGCTGATATTACGTTTAAGTAAATAACTTATGGGTAATTTAATAGTTATGGTAAACGTAGCCTGATGAATATAAATATCGTACATGTATTATTATATATAATAAATAATATACTATTTTTTTGCCATAAATATCCTTGTTGATACTCCATTATTATACTCCGCTATATTTTACCCTTCATGTTGGTATCGCCCGCCCCCCGACCCACATAATAAATTATATAAAAATATTATATATATTATTTATTATGATGAACATTGGGTAGCAACTTATTTATTACATAATAATTAATGTTCATCATACATAATATAAATTTGTAATAATTTATGATCAGTTAAATTTGAAATAAGATTAGTCTTACTGGTAGTTTTATATAGATTATAGATATTGTATGTAATTCAAATTTTAAAATTAAGTATTTTTAAGAAAAAAAACATTTATTTTATAGAAGCTTTATAGAATAAAACTTATTAACTTTACGAAAGCGAACATCATTTATTCTGTAGACATGTTATGTATAATGCATAGAAATTGTACAACAGTGAATTAACCATTGTTATAAGTAACAGAAGAAAATGAAGTTAATACCCTGTTCCCAACAATAGCTATTAAACCATTGTTAAAAGCAATAATAGAGAATAATGATAAACATCCAACGAATGCTGGATCTGCAATAATAATCAAACCCTTGCCAAAAGTAATAGAAGATAACGACTAAAAGCACTATCCCCACCAATAGTTATATCACACCATTGCCTAGAACGACACTCGATAGTGATGAGCAACCAAAGAATACACTAGTCCCGATAGTTATAACATTATCGGGAATGACAATAGAAAGAGAGAATAAAGAAATGCTCCATCTCCAATAGTAACCAAACCATTGATTGTTAAATACAACAGAAGTTAATGATAAACATTGGCTGAAAGCGCTGCTCCCAATAGCTATTAAATTATCGTCAAAAGTAACAGAGAAAAGTGATAAACAACCAAAGAATGATTCAGTACCAATAGTTGTAGCAGTATTAAGAATTACCACAGATTGAATATTCGTGCAAGATTGGAAAGTCTTTTTAGAGTTACTATAACCATCTCAGGAAATACAATCGAACTCTTAGAAGAAGGACCAAATACAAATGAAGGACCTGTAGATGGAGCATTTATTTGTTTAGATGTAGGAGATGGAGATGATTTAAAGGCTTAAACAATGTTGGCTTGGATGTTGGACTTTTTGATGTGGAAGATGGAGATGGCTTAAAGGAGGATGTTGGCTTCGATATGTAGGAGATGTAGATGGCTTAAAGGTTGTTGGACTTTTTGATATAGGAGATGGTTTAAGAATGCTGCTGGCTTTATTATCTAAGTTTACAAGACGGAGAGAGCTCTTCCGATAATCCTATTAAAAACGATTGAGTTTCTAAAAACTTTTTTTGTTTGAAACCACGATGCAGCTGTAGCAGCCAAATTTGATACATAAGAAAGAGCATCCTACTATACATGATTCGCTGAAGTTTGTTATAACAACACTAAGGTATTCTGTAAGCTCTTAAATGTAAATTAATTGCGATTGTGATACAGTAAACATGTGTTAAATCATTGCACTTGAAGTTCGAAGTGTTGCTATGTGCTAAATATGATGAAATCAAGGGACCCCAAGTTTCCCATCAGTTCATCAGTATTTTTTTGAATTGACGAATGGTTTGTGATAAGTGATACTTGCTGTACTTTTGTTGTACATCCTGGTCCGTAATTGGTTATAATCCAGGATATCCTTAATTAGTTGTATAAGTGTCGAAGTTTGTTGTATCATACAATAATAAAACAGTAACAAGGGTGTTGTATTGATATACTGTACACTTTAAGAATAATGGAAGAAACTTGAAATCAAATCTTTAACAAGAAGATAAGAAGATGTTGATTTGGATTTACGATTTACGTAATGACAATGATAATGATAATAAAAATTATTAAGAAAACAAATTTTTATTTAATAGCAATTACAAGAGAATCATGGCAATAGCAAATATAAAGATGGATTGAAGGTAACTTTGTGCATTTAGTTTCAAGTTTTAAAAGAAGTGAAAAAACAACCCTGGCGGGGATATGAATGAATAAATGAATTTGCAATGGTATCAGATCCCAGACATGGTAAAACGGTAAATACCCCCCCCCCCCGCTTGGAATATATGCATTTTCCATGCACAATCTAAAAAATCTCATCAAGCCATTAGATAGAGAATT
>VKHH01006847.1:0-14828 GCA_015144975.1 Epipyxis sp. PR26KG | reverse complement strand
TGGTGTTGTTCGAGTGAGTGCGGTCGCCGCACCCGCCCTTGTGCCCCCCGTCCAGACGCCGCGCACAAGGGCGTGTCCGTCGACGACTTTCACGCGAACAACATCGGCACGTTTGCCGACTTCCAAAGCGCCGCGATCATGCAGGCCAACAGCCCGAGCAGGCAGACCCGTTACCGTGTTTACCGCTTGCTCGATCGGCCACTGCCAAGGGCCAGCAGCAAGCGCAAAGGCGCACTCTATCAAGCTGCGGGGCACATAGTCCGAAGCAAACCCAATCGGCAGCCCTGCCGCGATCAAATCCTTCGCCGGCACATTGCCAGAGTACGAGCCACCCCGGATAAGGTTAGGCCCGCCCATGACAATATGCATCCCGCGTGCTTGGGCCGCATGTGCTGCTTCCATCGTCACTGGGAATTCCGCGATGGTGGCACCAAGATCTGCTGCTTCGTCGATATGGGCGACCGACTCATCGTCATGGCTGGCGATAGGTACACCACGAGCCTTAGCAACTTCGACCACGAGACGCCGATTAGCCGCATCATGGCGGGCAACATTTGCGCGCCGCTCTGTCAATCGGTCTTCAATTGCTGCTTCGGTTAATCCTTCCCGCCGCCACATATCGAGGAACTTATCAATATTGCGATACTGGCGCTGGCCCGGTGTGTGATCCATCAGCGAGAACAAACCGGTTAGTGGTGCATCTGCGAAGTCTGGCAGCCAGTCCGCCATAACGTCAGAGGGGGCCTCGCATCGCCAATGTAGGCGGTGGGTTGCTTTCAAAAGCTGTTTGTCATGTGCTTCGTGCAGAGCATCCGTTAGCCGGATCAAATTGTCGGGCGTACGCGCCGAGCCTGAGCCAAAGGAGCCGATCGACAGGGAGTCGAAGACGGTCGTCACACCAACGCTAATGCACAGGCCATCATGGACCACAGCGGCAGAAACGGGGTTCCAATCGATATTGGCGCGCGGGAAGAAGTGACGCTCCAGATTGTCAGTGTGAATATCAATTATGCCGGGGATCAACCAATCCCCATCACAATCCTCACCGTGCTGGCTTGGACCTTCGACAATGTCGGCGATCTCGTCGCCTTTAAATGAAAGGCTTCCTTGGATCACCCCAGTGGGCGTTACGATTTTGGCTTGAGAAAGTTGGATGGTCACGTTCGGCTCATTGCTGTTGGAGGTTGGGAGGAAGTGGGCGAGAAATTAGTCCAAGTCTGGCAGTCGTTCGTTTTCGATGGTTATTTCCACACGGTCAGAGGCCATTCGGGCTTCGCCATATTCGAGCGGTCGGCCAAGGCCATCGACGTTCCAAGCATGTGTCACCAACAACGGAATGTGTCGTGGTACATGCAGGAGCTGGGTTTCCTGCGCGGTCGGTAACCGCGAACTGATTTTCGTTCGCAGCCGCGTATAATCCGGTACGCCACAATCAATCAGGGTTTGGGTAATCGACTTGGATCGCGCATAAAAGACAGCAAATGTCGGGAAGCGTTCAAAGGCGAACCAATGTCTAGCAACTGAGATCACTTGGCCATTGGCAAATCCGAGGCGCTCTAAGAAGACCGTCGGGGATCCACCTTTTAACCCAAGCGCTGCCGCCACATGAGGCTCCGCGGGGCGGGTATCTAATGTCAAAGTCTTGGTTTCAGGGTTAGCGGCTTGCTCTTGTAGACCGGCTGAAAAACGCGTTCGTTTGCCGATACTGTAGATCAAGGTCGGCCGCCGAACGAAGCTGCCCCGTCCTTGGGTCGATTCGACCAGCCCTTTCGACTGCAGGTGCGCCAGCGCGCGCCGAGTCGTATGACGATTTGTCGAAAACCGTTCACAGATTTGTAGCTCAGTTGGCAATTTGTCGCCGGGCACCAACCGACGCTCAGAAATCTCTACTTCGAGCCATTGGACGATCGCTCGCCAATTTGTTGTCGTTTGGCTTTTTTCATCAATATAAACTGACATTGTATTGCCTTTTACATGAAAACCAACAAATCTATATTACGTCACAGCAATGACACAATTAATCTGTTGTATTTATACTAATGAAGCTATAGCATAAATCAAGTCCAAATACAATCAATTCAAAAGTTGTTCGCCATGACCCAATCGTACACAGACGAATTTGTTGATAATGCCCAAAATGGCAGCACCGCCCGTCAGGGCTGGTTGTCAACCTTAGCAAAGGCCCCCGCCTCAGAAGTTCTCAAGCTTTGGGAGGATGTGGTTGCGCCGGAAAGCCAAGTCCTGCGCCCAGCTGAAACCGGTATGGTGATGGTGCGCGGCCGCACGGGCGGCGCTGGCAACCCGTTTAACCTCGGCGAGATGACGGTAACGCGGTGCGCAATCCGTTTGGCCACAGGGGAGACGGGTATTGGTTATGTGTCCGGTCGGGACAAGACACATGCTTATGTCGCTGCTGTTGCGGATGCGATGCTGCAGTCCCCGGTCTGGCATGACCAAGTGCGCGACAGTCTGATTGAGCCCTTACGCCAAGCCTATGATGTGCGCCGTGACGCCATCAGTCGCAAGGCAAAAGCTACGCAGGTCGAGTTTTTCACCATGGTCCGAGACCGGAAGGCCTAGACATGAACGCCCCTCTAAATCTTGCAGAATTGCGCCCCGGCTTTTCCGAGCCCGTTGGAGACAGCCAAAGTGTGTTTCGTGCGCTTTTAACCGCCACAGCGCAGCCCGGCACGCGCGTTGAAGTTGGCAAGGCTTTGAGTCCGCCGGTCGGTCTCAATCAGGCGGCGGCAGCTGTTCTCTTAACATTGGCCGACCAAGATACTTTGGTTTGGCTAGAACCAGGCTTGCGCGACAGTGCGATCGAGAGTTGGCTTCGGTTCCACACATCCTGTCCGTTGACCGATCAGGCTGAAGAGGCCGCCTTTGCCGTTGTGTCGCATGCAGGGCTCGCGGCTCAGATATTGTCGGGCTTCAACCAAGGTGATGCTAAATATCCAGATCTAGCGACCACCATGATTGTGATGGTGCCAGATCTCGCGGCGGGTCCGACTGTGGTGCTCGAAGGGCCGGGGATTGAAACGATCGCCGAAATTGCGCCGCAAGGCTTGCCAGACTTCTTTTGGTCAGAGCGCGCCGACCTTGTAGCCCATTTTCAATTCGGGATTGACGTGATGCTGTGTGCTGAAGCGACGCTAATATCCATCCCGCGAACCACCCGCATTCAGACTAAAGGGGAATAAGCATGGCTTATGTGGCAGTTAAGGGCGGCGAACGCGCAATTACCAACGCCCATACTTGGCTGGGCGAAGTGCGCCGTGGCGATACCTCCGTTCCAGAACTGAGCGTGGCTCAAATTCGCGAACAAATGAGTTTGGCTGTTGATCGTGTCATGGCTGAAGGCTCTTGCTATGATCCAGACCTTGCGGCTTTGGCGATCAAGCAATCGCGCGGCGACCTCCCAGAAGCCATCTTCCTGTTGCGCGCCTATCGGACGACTTTGCCCCGTTTTGGTGCTTCGACACCGATTGAGACCGCAGACATGGCCGTCCAGCGCCGCGTTTCTGCTGCTTTTAAGGACATTCCAGGTGGGCAGGTCTTGGGGCCGACGTTTGATTATACCCACCGTCTGTTGGACTTTAAGCTGGCAGCGGAAGGTGGCCATGAAGTCCCGCCGGCACAAGTTTCTGAAGAAATTATGCCAACGCAATTGGCGACCATTGCTCAAGTCTTTGCCCACGAAGGCTTGTTGGAAGGCGATCCGGTTACAGACACGTCCGAACAACCCTATGACTTGACCCGCGAGCCTATGGCGTTTCCAGCCAATCGCGACCAGCGTTTGCAAGCTCTTGCACGCGGCGATGAAGGCTTCTTGTTGAGCCTTGCTTATTCTAGCCAACGCGGTTGGGGCTCCACCCACCCCTTGTGCGGCGAGATCCGCATGGGTGAAGTCAGTGTCGGCTTTACGCCCGATGAGTTGGGCTTTGAAATTGAGTTGGCAGACCTGCCGATGACAGAATGCATTATGTTGTCAGGCTTTGCAGGCTCTGCTGAGCAGGCCCCTCAATATACGCGTGGTTATGGTCTGACCTTTGGCCACAACGAACGTAAAGCGATGAGCATGTCGATTGTTGACCGCGCGCTTCGCGGCCGTGAGTTGGGCGAAGAAGGCCAAGCACCCTGTCAGGATGAGGAGTTTGTGCTCTATCACTCCGACGTGGTGGAAGCATCGGGCTTCGTCCAACACCTCAAGCTCCCGCACTATGTCGACTTCCAAGCCGACCTTCAATTCCTACGTCGTCTGCGTCGGGAGTTCTTTGATGCCAAAGCAAAGGCTTTGGCAGAGCAAACAGCGCATATGAAGGAGGCCGCGGAATGACCGCTACTGAAGCACCGGCGCGCCCCAATGCCGCGCCAGAAGACCGCTATTACACTTACGCTTATCTGGATGAGCAGACCAAGCGGATGATCCGCCGGGCTATTTTGAAGGCTTTGGCAATCCCCGGCTATCAAGTTCCCTTTGGCTCGCGCGAGATGCCCGTGCCATACGGTTGGGGTACTGGCGGTATCCAGCTGACCGCAGCAATCATTGGCCCTGACGACGTCTATAAGTGCATCGACCAAGGGGCTGATGATACCACCAATGCCGTCTCTATCCGCCGGTTTTTCGCGACAGTGGCAGACGTAGCCACAACCGAAAACACCAGCGAAGCGACGATCATCCAGTCGCGTCACCGCATCCCTGAGCAACCTTTGGCGGATGGCCAGATCATGGTGTTCCAAGTGCCGCAGCCAGAGCCTTTGAGGGGCTTGGAGCCACGCGAAACCGAGACACGTGCCATGCATGCTTATGCCGAGTATGGTCTGCAATATGTCTCGCTTTATGAGAATATATCCGCCTACGGACGGATTGCGGCAACCGCTGGCTATCCGGTGATGATTGATGAGCGCTATCTGATGAGCCCGTCACCCATCCCAAAATTTGATAATCCCAAAATGCACATGAACCCAGCCATTCTGCTGTTTGGCGCTGGCCGCGAAAAGCGCATTTATGCGGTCCCGCCCTTTACGCGGGTGCGTAGCTTGGACTTTGAAGATTATCCGTTTGAGACGCAAAGCTGGGACGAGGTTTGTGCCTTATGCGGCGCGAACGACTCTTACTTGGACGAAGTCGTTCTCGACGATAAGGGACAGCATATGTTTGTCTGCTCCGACAGCCATTATTGCGCAGACCGCCGCGAGAAGGGTCATGCAGGCCCGATGGCTGGCCATGCCCTCGCACACATTGAGACCGAAATCGCGGCAGAGGAAGTATAGCCATGACTGAAGTTTTGGATCGGCCGACTTCTTCCCAATCCGTCGGCACAGCGGAACCGCTGTTGCGTGTCTCGAACTTGAGCAAACATTACGGCCATGTTGCCGGTTGCTTGGATATCAGCTTTGAGATGCGGCCCGGTGAAGTTCTGGGAATCGTGGGTGAAAGCGGCTCCGGCAAAACCACCCTTCTGAATTGCATTTCCGGCAAGCTGGCCCCGACGTCTGGGTCAATTGCCTTCAACTCCCGTCGTCATGGCTTGGTCGATATTTATGATTTGTCTGAGCCAGACCGCCGCCGCATGCAGCGCGAAGATTGGGGCTTTGTGCATCAAAACCCACGCGACGGCCTTAGAATGCGCGTGTCAGGTGGTGCCAATGTCGCTGAGCCATTGATGAACCTCGGTCGCCGCCACTACGGCGATATGCGCCAAGCCACAATGGACTGGTTGAGCCGGGTTGAACTTGATCTGGGCCGGGTTGACGATAAGCCACGCAACTTCTCCGGCGGCATGCAACAGCGTATTCAGATTGCCCGCAATCTGATCCACAACCCGCGCCTTGTCTTTATGGACGAGCCGACCGGCGGCCTCGATGTCTCCGTACAAGCCCGTTTGCTGGACTTGTTGCGCGAGCTGGTGCGCGACCTCGGGCTGGCTGCGATCATCGTCACGCACGACATGGCTGTCGCCCGATTGATGGCGGACCGCTTGATGGTGATGAAGGGTGGTCATGTGGTTGAGACGGGCCTTGCCGATCAAGTGCTCGACGACCCGCAACATCCCTACACCCAATTATTGGTCTCAAGTGTGCTGCAAATCTAACGCGCACTTAAGTCCATCCTCTTTGGCCTTTGTTTGAAGCGATCCTCCCATGACCCAAGAAGCCGCCATTCGCGTCCATGATCTCAGCAAGATTTTCACCCTTCATAATCAAGGTGCCACTTCGATTGGCGTCTTTGAGGCCCTCAAGCTGGAAGTCATGCCGGGCGAGTGCGTGGTTCTGGCGGGTGAATCTGGTGTCGGGAAGTCGACCCTGATGCGCACCATCTATGGCAATTATCTGCCGACGTCGGGCGGGGTTTTCGTCAGCCACGACGGCGCGCCCGTGGATATCACCAAGGCACCGCCCCATCAGGTGCTGGAAATCAGACGCCGGACCTTGGGCTATGTCAGTCAGTTCCTGCGTGTCATCCCGCGTGTTTCAACGCTCGATCTTGTCATTGAGCCGCTTCTTGAAAATGGTGTCGAGCTAGAAGAAGCCCGCGAGCGGGCGATCACGCTTCTGCAGGCCTTGCGTTTGCCAGAAGCCCATTGGGAATTGCCGCCGTCAACTTTCTCTGGCGGGGAACAACAACGCGTCAATATCGCCCGAAGCTTTATTCGCGAATATCCGGTCCTTTTGTTGGATGAGCCAACCGCTTCGCTTGATGCGGCTAACCGGGCTATCGTTGTAGATCTGATTAATGCGGCCTTGGCCAAGGGTGCCGCCATGGTCGGCATTTTCCATGACCATGATGTGCGTGATGCGGTGGCCACGCGTTTGTTCAACGTGTCGGAATATAAGGTTGCGGCCTAAGTCTCGGTGAAGTTGAACTTTTTCGGTGGAGGCTTTTATGCAAACTAGCTTGTTCTCAAAGCGCGTCGTAACGCCAGAAGGCGTATTGGCAGCGCAAGTACAGATTGAGGATGGTCTTATTGTCGCGATTGTCCCAGTCGATACACCGTCAATGGCGGGCGCACAGGATTTGGGCGATGACCTCCTGATCCCGGGCCTTGTCGACATTCATACCGACAATCTGGAAAAGCACTATCAGCCACGTCCGGGTGCGCGCTGGGATAGTTTGGGTGCGGCTTTAGCTCATGATGGCCAATGCGTTATGGCGGGGATTACCACAGTCTTTGACAGCCTCAGTCTGCATGGTCGCAAAGACGGCCTAGACCGGAAAGAGGCTTTGGCACCAATGATTGCGGCTATGGATCAGGCCGGTTCTGAAGGGCTTCTGCGGGCAGAGCATTTGCTCCATTTGCGCTGTGAGATCACAAACCCTGAGCTGTTGAGCTTGGTGGAGCCGCACCTCGACAACCCCCGGCTCAAGCTACTTTCGGTTATGGATCATACCCCCGGCCAACGCCAGACAGCTGACCTCAATCGCTTCAAAGACCGGCTCGAAAAGGCAGGTACGGCAAAGGAAGAAGTGGCCTCCATGCTGGCCACCGAGACCAATTGGCGCGACCCTTCAGTTGGGCCGAAAAACCGTGAGACGATTGTGGCCCTGGCCCAAGAGTTTGGCATTGCATTGATGAGCCATGATGACGCGACGATTGAGCACGTCAACGAAAGCCACCAAGATGGCTGTGTCGCCGCGGAGTTTCCAGTCAGTTTAGATGCAGCCAAGCGCGCCCGTGAACTCGGCTTGCTCAATGTGATGGGTGGCCCCAACTTTGTGCGCGGCGCCTCTCACTCTGGTAACTTAAGTGCGCGAACCTGCGCGGCAGAAGACTTGTTGGACATTTTGTCGTCAGACTATGTGCCGTTGTCGATGATCCGGGCAGCTTTCATGTTGGCAGAGGCCCCGTTCAATTGGCCAATTGAACGCGCCATCGATACAGTCGCTAAAAACCCAGCCCGTGTTTGTGGATTGACAGATCGTGGTGAGATCAAAGTAGGCCAACGGGCCGATTTGGTTCGGGTCTATCTTTCGCCCACCGGTTGGCCCATTGTCCGCTCGGTTTGGCGTGAAGGACAAGCAGTGGGATGATCCCCCGTTACGCGATTTATTATGCGCCCTCGGCGGCGCACCCGATGAGCATGGCAGCCTCTGCTTGGCTTGGGCGGGATGCGTTCACCAATAGTGTTTGTGAGCGCCCGGCCCTTGTCGGCCTCGACGGGATCGATCTCGACCAATTAACCCAAGACGCGCGTCATTATGGCTTCCATGCGACATTAAAAGCCCCTTTTGAGTTGCACCCTGAGCGAGATGAGGCAAGCCTACTGTCGGCGTTTCGCGCGCTCACCGCCCGCCATGCGCCCTTCCAAGCGGACATTCAGGTTGCGGCTCTGGGCCCATTCTTAGCTTTTGTGCTGGCTGAGCGTTCATCGCAGATGCAGGCGCTGCACCAAGATTGTGTGGTCGCGCTCGATGGCTTCCGAGCACCCTTGAGCGACTTTGACCTCAATCGTCGACTTCATGCGGGCATTAACCCGCGCCATGAAAGCCAATTGCGGGAATTTGGCTATCCCTATATTTTTGAAGACTTTCGCTTTCATATGACGCTAACAGAGCGCATCTCAGATCAAGCGCTGCGGGCTCAAGTCTTGGCGGTCTTGCAGGACCATTTCCAAGACTTTGCCGGCCCACATGATTTTGAAAGCTTGGCGATCTTCAAGCAAGAAGGCCGCGATCAGCCGTTTACGATCCTAGACTTGCAGCCCCTGACCGGACCCGATGCCTAGCCACCCATCATCTTGGTGCGAATGTTCAACTGACCGGCTAGGCCTGCCATGCGGTGGACTTCGATGGCTTGATAGTCGGGCGACTTCACCATCGCCACCATGGCGGCGCGCGAGGGGTATTCGGCAATCGCCACCATGTCCCACAGCTCTTCAACTTGGCCCAGCATCAGATCGGTGACCATGCCAGAAAAGCGCGCTTTGCCGCCAACCGCTTCAACACACGCCACGACAGCCATACCATAGCGCATATAGGCTTCACGGCCGCTCAGTTCAGGCTCTGCCCCATCGGGATAGGTCGCCTTTTCCTTGAATTTCAACAGATTGACCATGCAGAATGGCCCGTCTTCTTCGCCACCAAAGAAGGCAGTTGCGCGTTCTGGGCTTGGGAAGACTTCATTGGTCACGTTCATGGCTTTACGACTTTCAAAATAGAGGAAACAAAGCCTTGCGGGTCATCTTCTTGGATGAAGTGGCCTCCACGCAGCGTGGTGTGGGGTTGATAGGCCGTGCCGGGGACACGGCCCACGAAGAGGCGTTGTCCGCCGCGTGTAACGGGATCGCCGTCGCTAAAGCAGCAGAGAAAAGGCTTTTCCCAAGTGTCCAAGACTTTCCAAGCTTCTAGCTGGTCTGGAACGGCCACATTGTCGCCAATGGGCACAAAGGACGGGAAAATGCGGGCTCCTGCTTTATAGCGGGAGTCGGGGAAGGGCGCGTCATAAGCGGCAATCTCTGCTTCTGATAGCCGACGCTTGGTGCCACCCTGCACAATCTTGCCAATCGGGAAGACCGGGCTGAATTGGGAGAAGGCGCGCCAAATCTTAAAGGCGGCGGGGCCGCGCTGTCCTGCTGGAAGGCCGCCATTGGAGAGAACCACCCCAGAAAAGCGCTCCGGCATTTCGGCCAACAGGCGAAGTCCAATCAGAGAGCCCCAGTCCTGACAGACCAAGGTGATATTCTTCAAATCCAAGGCCTCTAGCCATTGGCGCATCCAAGCGACGTGCCGGGCATAACTATAATCCTGCTTTGACGCTGGCTTGTCGGATCGACCAAAGCCGATCAGGTCTGGGGCGACTGCACGAAGGCCCTTAGCGACGACTGGACCAATCATGTGTCGGTAAAGGTAACTCCAAGTCGGTTCGCCATGCAGCATCAACACAATCGGACCGTCGCGCGGCCCTTCGTCGACATAATGGACCCGCATGGGCGTCTGGGTTTCTGGGTCATGGATGCTCAGATAGCGGGGCTCAAAATCAAAGCCTTTAACCGCCTCAAATGCCGCATCTGGCGTGCGTAACACTTTCAAGCTCATTCTCCTTTCCCATCTTTCAGTTATTGACACTAAACGTGTCATATTTTGACGGGCTGGTCAATTAAGTTTCTGATTGCAGCATGGGGCGCTTAGCGTTCGCGTCAATAATGCGACCGTGGTGCAAGCCGATATTCCGGCCAGCAATGGCTTGATCCATGCCATTGATACCGTTCTAATGCCGGCAGACTTGCCGTACATCCGCTAAGCCAATGCACTCACCCTCTGTGCCCTCCCCGTGGGCACAGAGGCTTGGCCTTGCACGTTTCACTTCCACCTGCGAATTTGCCCTTAGCTAACTTGCATTTTGCAGTGGCGGAGCATGCAACCCATGACCTATCGCACGATGCTGACAGAGTATTTCGCTGCGGCAATTGCCGCTGCAAGTCCCCGGCATGTGTTACCAGCGGCGTTGCCAAGAGGGTTAGTCAAGGGCAAAACTTTGGTTCTGGCTTACGGCAAAGCCGCAGCCGAAATGGCCTTAGTCGCGGCGCAGACCTTGGAAGGGCCAGTCACGGGCCTTGCCGTGACCCGCCATGGCCATGGCGCTGATTTAAGTCACACCAAGATTGAGTTGATCGAAGCCCGTCATCCCGTTCCCGACGATTATAGCCTGCAGGCTGGCACCAAGATGCTGGAACTTGCCGCGACCGCTGGGCCCGACGACCGCGTGGTCTTTTTGGCTTCTGGTGGCGGCTCTGCCCTTTTGTGTGCGCCCGCTAAAGGTATCACCTTGGTCGAGAAGCAGGCGATCACTGATGCTTTGGTGCGGTCGGGGGCGCCAATTCAAGACATCAATTTGGTCCGCCGCCATTTATCACGCGTCAAGGGCGGGCGGCTCGCTGCCATTGCCGGTGCGCGAGGTGCTGAGCTGCACACGTTTGTTATCTCTGATGTAGCAGGCGATGATCCGTCCCTTGTCGCATCTGGACCTAGCATTGCCTCGCCGTTCGACCCAAAGGGGGCTTTATCTGTTTTGCAAGGTGTGGGCATAGACGTGCCAGAGCACATTCATGCTGCAATAATGGCTAATCGGTCAGCAATCGCTATTGAGCACCCTGTTCATACTGTTGCCACCAATGGCGATGCGCTGCGGGCTATCGAGCGCCTCGCCTTAGCTGATGGTTGGCAAGTCATCGACTCAGGCAAGGCTTTAACCGGTGATGCTGCGACCTGCGGGAAAGCCCATGCGATACAGGCCCAGATTTATGCCCGCACGCCCGGTCGCTATTTGATGATTTCCGGCGGGGAATTAACGGTCTCCAAAGCCCGCAAAGACGGCCAAGGCGGTCCTAATCTTGAATATCTGGTGGGGCTTATGTCGGCTCTGCCGCGCCATGCCAAAATTGAAGCGCTAGCTGGCGATACAGATGGTATCGATGGCACGCAAGATAATGCCGGGGGCTATTTGCAAGCCTCTTGCGTGCAGCAGAGCGATGCCCTCCACGCCCTAGCAACAAACAATACCTATCCTTTTGTCCAACGTTTGGGCGGGCTGATTATGACGGGGCCGACCCGCACCAATGTGAATGATGTTCGCCTGATTGCCATCGAAGGCGCTGCGACGTAACCGCGCCAATCAATTGCGGTCCAAGCATCTCGCCCTTGCCAGCCGCACAATTCTCGCTAGAGGGGGAGCCCGCAAGGACGGCACATTAAGAAGGGCAGAAACGTGAGCAAGTTTGGTGGAATAGATGCGGGCGGAACTTCGTGGCGCTGCGCTGTCTTTGAAGGCAAAGAAACCATCCTCGCCCGGACTTCCTTTCCAACGACAACGCCTGCGGAGACTTTGGCGCGTGCAATTGCCTTCTTCAATGGCCAGAAAGAGCAAGGCCAAGCGGTAAGCCGTATTGGTATTGCCTGCTTTGGTCCTTTGGCGGTTAATCCCGCCAGTCCGCGCTGGGGCCGCATCCTTGCCACCACCAAGCCTCATTGGTCAGGGACCGATGTTGCTGGCCCAATGGCTGCAGGGACTGGCTGTCCAATTGCCCTGGAGACCGATGTTACTGCAGCGGCTTTTGCAGAGCGGGCATGGGGGGCAGGACAAGGCTTGGATGACGTGGCCTATGTGACGGTGGGAACCGGCATTGGCGCGGGTATCATCTTGGGCGGCAGAGCCGTCTGGGGCACCATGCATCCAGAAGCAGGCCATATGCGGGTGCCGCGCCATCCCGATGACTTGGCTTTTGCAGGGGTCTGCCCTTTTCATGGCGATTGTATCGAAGGGCTGGCATCGGCGCCCGCCTTATTGGCACGGTGGGGTATGGATGCGTCAGACCTGCCGGATGATCATCTGGCTTGGGAGATCGAGGCGCATTATTTGGCCCATCTGGCCGCCAATCTGGTGCTAACCACGGCCGTCAAAAGAGTGATCTTTGGCGGTGGCGTGTTGGCCCGTGCTGGCCTTGTTGAGCGGGTGGCGGCCAAGGCCAAGGACCTGATCGGACCTTATGGTACAGCCGCCCCCGGTGAAAGTGGCTTTGACGTTGTCGGCGCAGGCCTTGGCCTAGACTCAGGGCTTTTGGGTGCGCTTTGGTTGGCTGAACAAGCGCCATCCTAGGGCAAAATCAGCGTAAACGGCTCTTTTCAAGCGTTCATCAATTAGCAACGGGCACAAAAAACCTAACTCTGTCAGAGAGAAAGACACTTTAGTGAATTTTTATGCAATGGATTGCATTATCGTTCTTGCAATCCATTGCATAGATGGTATCAAAAAGATCAGGCAGGCCGACAGAGCCTTAGCTATAAACAGACACCGGGAGTTAAGTTATGAAGGTTGCCCAATTCTCTAATTGCGTTTCTGCGATTGCGCTGGTTACCGCGCTTTCGGTTGGTGCGCCCGCGCTGGCTCAACAAGCCGCAGCTGCACCCCAAGAGCCTGAAGGTCTGGAAGTTGTCATCGTGACTGCTTCGGGTGGTAATCGCACCCAAATCAACAGCTCGGTGTCGGTCACCACCGTCAATGCGCAAGCCATCGCTGACTTCAAGCCTAGTTCTGAGTCTGAACTCCTGCGGATGATCCCAGGTATCCAGGTGTCTGGTACGGCTGGCCCCGGCGGCAACTCCAACATCGCGGTGCGCGGTCTTCCAGTCGCAACGGGTGGTTCGCCCTTCGTGCAGATCCAAGAAGATGGCCTACCAACCGTTTTGTTCGGCGACATTCAGTTCGGCAACAACGATTACTGGACTCGCTTTGACGCCAGCGTCGCCAATGTTGAAGGCGTACGCGGTGGCTCGGCTTCCACCTATGCTTCCCAAGCGCCAGGTGCGGTCATCAACTACATTTCTAACACCGGGCAGCAGCAAGGTGGCTATGCCCAACTCAGCACCGGTCTTGGTTTCAGCGAAAACCGCTTCGACTTCCGCTATGGCGGTCCAATCAGCGACCAGACCCGCTTCCATGTTGGTGGCTATCTCAAAAAGGGCAGCGGCCCACTGGATGCAGGCTATGACGTCAGCAATTCTTACCAAATCAAGGGCAATCTGACCCATGATTTCGCTGACAACAAAGGCTTTGTACGGGTCCTGGTAAAGATCGCCGACACGCAAGAGCCAAACTATACCGGCTCGCCAGCCTTGGCCTCGATCAATGGGTTGGAAGTTTCCAACATCAAGCCATTCCCCGGTTTTGATGGCCGCAAGGACTCCAACTACTCAGTCTATAACAAAGACTTTTTGATCTTTAACCGCGACGGCGTGCTTGAGCGGGTGAAGATGGACGGTATCACCACCAAGGCAACCTCGTTGGGTGGTCAGCTTCGCTACAATCTGAATGACAATTGGAGCGTCGATAACAACTTCCGTTGGACCGATATGAGCGGTGGCTTCGCGGCACCCTTCTTGAACGTCGCGACCCGCGCCAGCGTCATCGGTTCGGTTATCAGCCGTCCAGGTCTGCCGAACGCAACCGTTGCCAGCATCCGCTATGCGGCTGGTCCTAAAGCCGGTCAAGCGTTCACCGACACCTATCTCGACAATAACGTCAATGTTCGCACCAACATTCGCGACATCGGCAGCACAGCGAACGACTTCAAGCTGACTGGCAATTATGACACTGGCTTCGGCGCTTTGACTGCTCGTGTGGGCTATTTCTACATGAAGCAGAACATTGCCATGGACTGGCATGTCAACAAGTCGCTGCGTGAGCTGAGCGGCAACAACCCATCGCAATTGGATCTCTTTGATGCCGCAGGCAACAAGCTGACCCAAGAAGGTATCTCGGGCTATAACAACAATTGGGGCGATTGCTGCGCCCGCGATTACGACCTCTCCTACACCAACACTGCGCCTTATATCGCGCTGGAATTGGATGCAGAGAAGTTTGCGTTGGACGGTTCGGTCCGCTTTGAATCGGTTGAGGCAAGCGGCAACACGGTTGCTGGTGGTCCTGAATTCCTGGTCAATTCAAGTGGCGTCCAGATTGCAACAATCCGCGCGAACGGTGCCCGTGAAAACTTGAACTACACCCGCGACTATACCTCTTGGTCGTTCGGGGCTTTGTATAAGCTCAACGAAGATACCAGCTTCTTTGTCCGTCGTTCGAAGGGGGGCCGTTTCAATGGCGACCGTCAAACTGTCAGCGGCAAGATCACAGCTAATGGCTCGCTCACCCAAGCCGGTCGTACCGCTTCGGTTGACTTCGTCAACCAAGACGAATTGGGCCTGAAGAACCGTGGTGAATTGGCTGGCGGCCGCTCCAGGTTTCGCCGGTATCGTTATTGCGGTATTTAGGCGCGACTGGTTTGCGAACGGTTTTGCCGGCTTTCTTTTTGCCGCCTAAGCCAAGATCTTCTAC
>VKHH01006846.1:0-14828 GCA_015144975.1 Epipyxis sp. PR26KG | reverse complement strand
TATTATTATTATTATTATTTATTATTATTATTATTATTATTATTATTATTATTATTATTATTATTATTATTATTATTTATTTTTATTTTTATTATTATTATTATTATTATTATTATTATTATTATTTATTTTTATTATTATTATTATTATTATTATTATTATTATTATTATTATTATTATTATATTCTTCTTCTTTATAAATAATAATGTATATTTAATACATAATATTTAATAATTTTATTCATTATAATTCAGTGGCAACAAGAACAATTTCTTAACATCAAATTGCTTAATTTATAAAATGTATTATTATAGACAAAAAATCGACCATTCATCGAATCGTATTAAAGAATTGGAAGTTATGCTAAATCAATCAAATAAAATAACATCATTTTTAAAACAAGAATTATCAGACAGTGTGATGGAAGTTAACAAACATGGTGATGTCATGCATGACCCCTTATTAGTGGATTATTATAATATTTTTGCTGATAATAATAACAATAATAATAACAATAATAATAACAATAATGATAACAATAATGATAACAATAATAATAATAATAATAATAATAATAATAAGACTCTTTCATTTGTAATAAAATGTATAGTTTTAGAAAATAAAGAATTAACAGATTTATTGTTGGATCAGCGAATGAATCAACAAAATAATATAATGAAATTAGCAGATGAATTACAAGATATTTTAAAATATTCCAGAAATAATTGATGAATATTATCATTATATAATACATGATGTCATCATTCGAAAATAATAATAATAATAATAACAATAATAACAAAAACAATAATAATAATAACAACAATAATAATAATAATAACAATAATAACAATAATAACAAAAACAATAATAATAATAATAACAATAATAATAATAATAATAACAATAATAACAATAATAATAATAATATAATAATATACATAATTGTTAATGCTTGAACTGTAGTTAATCCATGGATTTCTGCAATTGTGAGTGACTTATTAACTTCGCTCATATTTTCACATTATAAATAATAATTTCTTCAATTCGAATTGTATATTATTGTTATTATCGTACAATTACTTGTGATATTTATCGATTTCATATGTTTTATTAAATGTTAATCCTGGAATTTTTGCTATTTTTGATGTGATTAAAGTGGGTATTAATATATTCTAATTGTGATATTATAATATTTTCATATGATTAGAATGAACCAAAATGATTATGATATTGTATATTTTTATGTGTTATATTATCATACTCCTTCTCAATTATTTTATCATTATTGTTAATAATTTTTTTATTAATTTCAGAAAATTTTGATTTTTTTTTTACTTTTATTATTTCTCATTTCCTGGATTTTAATAGTTTTATGTATGTAATTATATTATTATAAAGCGAATAATATATAATAAATATTTATAATAATTTTTCATTTTCTTATTTAAATTTAATAGTCATAATAATGAAAATTACCCAAGGTGATAGTAAACTTTCATCTTTATTTTCGTTTGTATATGTTACTCTGAAAGATATTAATATTTTGTGTATATATCAATTTGATTATAATTTAATTCCTATGATACTAAAAGAAGATATATAATAATACTAAACTAACTATTATATTTTCTCTCAAGTGTAGTTGAGGAATTTTCGTATAGGTAATTTTCCTCTCTACCTTCTGTTGGCAGTTGTGTAGTATCTCACTTAGGAGTACTGACCACCCCGGATAGTATCCTGAGGAGTCAGTACTCCTAAGTGAGATACTACAGTTGGTAGCTAATTGGCAAAAACGTTTCATTATTTTTCACAAATAAAAAATGTGTTTTAAATTAAATTAGAAATTATGTTAGTAGTAAAATTAAAAGTTAAAAATATTATAAACTTAACACCAATAAAGAATATTATTTTTATTAAAATACTATGACGCTCTCACACGACCAATATAGAATACTAATTAATATTCTATATTGGGTGTGTTGAGTGTGTTAGGTGTGGGTGGCGATAGTATTATCAGAATTAATTACTGATAAAATCATAATCATAAATTAAAGCAATCAACATTTATATTCTTATTCTGTGTTTTATATAATACTTCATAACTATATATATCTCCCTCCATCGGAGTGCTATTTTTCTCATAAGAAAATATTAATTTTTATTAGCATAAATTAATCATCATTTCAATCGATAACTATGATATTATTAATGTATTTAATTAATTTTAAAATTTCATTATACAAATGTTAAAGTTGACCTTTATTTTATAGAATTATTACTGGTATATTGTTTGTTAAAATCATAATAAAAATCATATTCAATTTCTTATGAACATAAAACTAATATTATATTGCTGTCTGCGAGGAATTTTAAAAAATCTATATTTAACAAGAGTTTAACCACATTCTTGCCAAGTGTTACTAACTAACGTTAAAAATTTTAAATATAAACTTAACAGCAAAGACATATTATTTCCTTATTTCCTGGAACTAGGGCAGTGAAACATAAAACAAGATAAGATTTGATAATTTATTTATTAGTTTAAGATCAAGCAGTATTATTTTGTAGATTATTATGATATAGATTCTCATGATACACTCGAAACTCATGAAAATAATATGGTTCTGGGATTTGAACCATTACACGTGGAATATTAATGTTGGTATGTACGAAGCAGTCATGCAGAAAGCTTGGGAAAAGTGACTCATCCATTTGATAAGTAAGATTATTCATATTCATATCTTTCTGATTGGAGACATGTGAATCTGGTTTAGAATTATGATTATTTGTGTTGGATGTATCATTGGCTTCATTCACTATAATTTTATTGCCATTATTCTCATCCAAAGTGTTTTTCTCCATCATTTTATCTGTAATATAAAAATTGTAATATTCTTTTGGATGAGGAAAATCAATACAAATTGACCATAAAAAGAGTAAATCACAATTGGTTGGCCATAGAATCGCTGATGAATATCTTTTATCACCAACAATTGGATGTCCAATCGACTGCAAATGCTTTCTTAACTGGTGCTTTTTACCAGTGATTGGCCATAATAATAATGTTGATAATATATTGTATGTTAAACTTTTTGTATGATGGATGACTTTATAGTATGTTACAGAATCTTGACCACCAATAGCAGAATTAATAATACCATAATCGTGATCCCAGCCATTAAAATGATTTTCATTTGCATGTTTATGGTTATTATAGTTCTTATGCTCAACCTTACCAATCACAATAGCAGTATATAATTTTCGCACTTGTTTCCTGCGAAAACTAACTGTTAAAGCAATCTCTGCTTGTTTGTTTTTACTGCATAATAATAATCCACCTGTTGATTTATCCAAACGATGACAAGGTACTGCTTTTTTATATTTGATACGATTAGGTAAGAGCATTAAGTCAGAATTCAGCACTGTATGTCCTTGTTCACCCATCGTTGGAAGACCTTGTGGTTTTAGTATTACTTGATACCACTCTTCATCCGCAGCAATTAGTTTGATTTTTGAAATATTACTTTCTATACCATCACTTAATTCTAATTTTGCTCGTTTTGTAACCGTTACTTCATCACTTTTGACTCCATTTGAATTGTTGAAATAAGGTAAATTATCATTTGTACCTGAGGTTGTTGATGATAACTTATGTATGTCATGATTTTGTGTATGAATTAATTTTATATGTGAAAAAAGTTTATTTCTTGACGTAAATATGTTAGAACAAATATTGCAAACAATGGAGTCTGTCATAATGTTATATCGACTACCGTAACAACATAAAATGAATGAATGATAAAATTTAATTAATAAATAAAATTTGTGATAAAATTAATTAATTAGACAGTTAATGTATACAATAGGAAAGAAAAGAATAAAACAATGAAAGGAAAATACATTTATTAAATACACCGACTACCAGGAACTTTTTCAATTAAAGAATAACTCGAACTAATCATGGCAGTTGTCTTATCTGAAGATATACTAGGAGATGTATACGAAACAATTCGCAGAACTTTCAGTGACGTTCACATATTTGATGTGATTATTGCTTCTCGCTTACAACAAGCTATCGCTGATTCAAATACAATGGAACTGAACATCTTAAATGTAAAAAATTTAATCAGTCGATATTATGATGTAGAATCATTTGTATCCGAGGAGCAGAAAGCAATATTGGCTCAAATTAAATTAATATTTTATACGTCGTATGTTTTAATTAAGTCTTATCATTCATCATCAAAGAATCTTACATATAACACAATGGAGCAACTTCTGAATGATTATGGAGATAAACCTGAATTCGGTGAACTTCTTAATTATGGTGATGACCATCCTGAATTGGAATACATTTTGAAATTTAGAAATTATATGAAAATAGCTTTGACAATCATACCCGCAAGACTGAATAAATCAACTCTAATACGGATTGGAGCCAGATTAGAAGGTTCTCAGACAGAGTATGTAACTGGTGGTGGACAAACATCAGCATGTACTCGTCGTGTGATTATTTATGAAAAAGAAGGTAGAATTATCGCTGACAAACGTCCACCAAGAGCACCTAGAGCAGCGCCAAATACTGTTACCGACAAATCAAAAGGGAAAAAATTACCTTCAAATAAATTAAAAATTGTGAACAATATAAGGTTAACCGAGAATGATTTGGCTTTATTAATTCAGCCACCAAGAGATCCAACAACATTCATTCCTATGAAATTTGATCCAAAACCTCAACCAAACAATTCTGAAGTTAAGATTCAACAATCATTTTTTAATCAGTTAAATAATAATGTAATCAATCCAATTAATTTATCATTGAACGAACAACCAGAAGAAGTTACTCAGACATATAATACTTTAGAAGATTTGATGAATATCGGAAATATTAACTCAAAGCATCCCTTAGAGTTTAGCCATCTTATATCAGATAAACCAACAAAAGTGCAAAGATTTCAGTCTTCGCAAAGTGATATGTGGGGTATTGAAAATCCTAATTTGCAAATGTCTAATTTAACACGATTATTTTCAGCGACACGATCCAATTCTGAGTCTGCGAATAATGAAGAAGGTTTGAGTAAGATTGAGCCAGAAATTATTGACATTGAACCAATTGAAGAGCAAAATGATCTGCAAAATAATGTTGATTCTCAAATATCAAGATTAGTTTCATCTCAAATAAGTTGGGATGTATTTAATGGTATGGTATCGGAAGATTTGGGATACTTCTTTCATTTTATGAAAAGCGCAGAAATGTCGAGAACTACGAGTGCTACAAGTCCAAATAAATCAAATGAATAATTTAAAACTAAATTATATGGAAAATATTCACAGGATCGTTATTATTTGAAAAAGATATTGCGAAGTGTTATATATCATGTTTATAACCCGGTACCCCAGGAGATTGTGATCATCTGTAGATCATAATCAGCAACTGTAAACTTATATTTTAAGGGTTCAACTGGATACACAAGGGAAGGTTGTAGAATGAATATGAATGTTATAAATTTGCAACTCTTTTCTGGCGCGATTTTAAGTTTCAGAATTCTGAAGATAATAATATTAATTGTAAATTGATCCAAACTTTTACCAACAACCTAAATTTAATTGCTTATTTTTTGTTTAAGTAAATTCGAAAATATCAAAATATGATTTCCATGTTTTGTAATAAATAATACTTTGTAACTTTATAATAATTGCGAAGAGTTATTTACATTATTTGCTTAAGTAATGTAAAATATGCCGTTGTAATACCGTAGTTATTCGTACCTCCACTAATTATAATTTGAGTTGACCGAAGGTAATAACGTTAGTAAAATTTCTACGGAGATGTTGAAAACTGTTATTGTTATTAGTTAGGTTGTTCAGCAGTTAAATTAGAAATTTTTTATTAAAAAATACTTAAGCTTGTTCAAGTTATATTGCTGCTGAATTACTACAATATATTTCGATATCGTTCATAACTTACTTGAGGTATCATTCTAAGGGATCGTCTCCAGACATCTCTAATGGGAATTCGTCTTTTTAATTTTTATGGAATCACAGTCATCTTCTAAAATTTCATCACTGAAGAAGTTATTAAAAAGCGGGGAGTCGAATTCATTCATTTAATAATATACAGTATAAATTTTAACTGTTCTGATTTGCTCAGTTAACTCATATTAATTTAATCATTCAATTTTTTGTTGAATAACTTAGTTTTAGGTTGCTGCAAAAAATCTCCCTTTTTCCTTTTTTGAAAAATGATTGAGTCGAATAAGTTAGAGCTTAAGAGGGCTCTATGTTATGTTTTCCAGCTGCTCCTCTTGTTTTGATTTGCCCAGTTTATTCCTATTTTAATTATTTCATTCAACTTTTGTCAGTTTTAATTCCTATTAATTCATTCATTCACTTTATATGATAAAATGATAAATGTAAAATAGAATAACACATAGCTTAAGAGGTGTAGCGTAACACATAGCTTAAGAGGGCGCTATATGTTAAGTTTTATATTTTATGGCTTATTTTATTATCTCATTTTCATTCATTCATTCATTTCGTATAAAACTTACAGTAGTAAAACAACATAAAGTTTGAAAAATCAATAAATCAATAAGCAGCAATTATACTTGACTGCATAAAACATTGTTAAAATGAATTTCATATGTGCTGGTTTTAATAAAATGTTGACTGGATTAGCTCATGATCAGTATATTGTAGATTTAAACTGCTCAAATACTCTTCAAATGTTCCATTCCCATGGTGTATTGAGACTTATATTATCATTTCTTGGATTGAAATCTTTGATACAATGTAAACAAGTTTGCAAATTTATGAATGAATTACTATCAGATAATACTTTTTGGTCTAATTATATGTTGAAGTATTTATTTACTCAAAACAAACACTTTATGACAATTCAACTAATTTTTCAAGAAGATTCATTTGTGATCGTTCGTAGAATATTTTCCTTATTACAAATTCAAAGAGCTATCAGCTTATTGGATAAGAAAATCATTGCTGTATCGTCGCTAGATCGCGCTGAAGAATCACCGGTCAATGTTCTAACCATTTCTAACTGTTATCATTACAGGCATAACCGAAATAAAGAAATTGCTCAATTAATTTGTGGTTGTGCGGTTAATCGTCCATGTTACTGGTCTTCTCATCCCTCTCCTATACCAGAAACTATTGAATATATTACGTTTAAGCTTATGTCACCATTGGTGTGTATTTTTGGTTTTAATTTGACAGTTTATCAAGCCTTTTTTCAGCCAAATCATCCTATATATGGACCTTGTGAAGTTTGCATTCAATTTCTGGTGCATTCACCTTCAAGTCAAGTATTGAATGATCCATTTACCATATCTCTGTATGATAAGAATACTAGTGACAATATGGTGTATTATGAAAGTGAATATTTTCCTGTGAATAACATAATGCTTGAACAACACTTTACTTTAAACAGGCCTTTGCTTTGTATTGGTGGTCAAGTAAGATTATTATTTAAGGGAATGCAGCAACGACAAATACTTGATTTTGTTGATCAGCAAGAATATTACTTGTGTATTAGCCACGTCGAAGTTGTTGGAGTTGATTTTCCAGAGTTTCACGTAAACACAACAATCAACTTGAATAACGCATCGAAAGATTCTTATAATTTTTCTTGTCGACATTTAGCAACCAATAAGAATAATCGCTTTAATTATTCAGAAAATCCAATCGCTTTGTCTCCTTTTGTCCATAAGATGATGTAATTGACTGTTAATATTGAACTTATTTTCATATGCAAAATATTATTTTTCTTAAAATATGATTTTAGTGCTAGGAAATATAATGATTATTAGCCAATTTGATGTAAAAAACTATTTCATTAAATGGATTTCAGATAAAGAGTTTGATACATTAATATCAAACGAAATTGTTTAAGAAATAATAATTTAGGAGAATGATTATTAATTGTAAAAACATTCAATATACTAAAATAATAATCAAATACAGAAGTTTTATCGATCCATAGCAAAATAGATATTTCCGCAAATATGAATGTCATCCAAACAATCAGTGCTTTCTTATCACTATAATATTAAATATTTCCTCAAACAAAATAATTATAATTTTCCATCTGGTGCCACGGAATCCGTTACGTCAGCTTTATCAACAGTTGAAGTTTCGTTCAACGAATCCAAGTACTCTGCAATCTGTTCAATCACTGCTTGTATTTCAGAATCAGTTTGACATTTGCCTTGTCCTCGAGAAGTTTTTGAATGAATCAACTTATTGATAGGGACAATAGTAACTTCAAAATTACCAGTTGTACGAGGATCTTTCAAGCCGATTATATTAAGCTGTCCTGGGAATGTATCATCAAGCACTACTGCGAGTGGATCGAAGTAGCGCTAAATTTTTAAGTAATATATTCATATTAGTGCAATTATTAATTATTGTGAACGAAAATATTTAAAAATTTGGAATTACAAATTCGGAAAAATCGATGTATCTATTACTGAAAAAATATTAAATTTAAGAAGAAGATAACAATAATTATAGAATAGAATCAAAGGCCATGTCATATGGTCATATGGTTACAGTTTTTGTACATTATTGAATTACTTACCTTATATCCTCATCCTCCACAATATTGTACAGTAATATCAATCTTGTTCTTAATTTTGCTTGACATTCTATGCAGAAGCTCACTTCAGAGAATTTATTTTTAATGATGATTTTGAAATATTTATTGTTTCACCAACGCTTCAACATAAAAAAATTCTGGAAAAATATTTAAAAGCTCCCCTTTGTTGATGATAATATTCATTCTCTCATTCATTATATACTTGTTAATTGGTAATTGGGTAATTGGATAATTATTAATAGTTCTTATAAACAATAATTTTTAATATACTGGACTAAAGTTACTTTTTTTCTAGAACAGTATTTCATTCATTTATTATCAATGTAAAATTGAATTCAAATTTTACACAGTATTATTTTATTAATAATATCGAGATTCTTTGAAACTTATTCGAGATATTTCATTGTCAAGTTAATAGTGGAATAACAATGAGTAATACTTGTAATTACAAATGTAAAAGTGATTCAAGAGTGTACGTGTTTGGTAATAATGCCGATGGACAAACGGGAATCAGCAATGGTGAAGACATGGTTTCAATTCCAACTGCAATAACGTACATCGATGCAACCCATATTAGTAAAATTATAACCAATCAAAATCAGACAATTTTTATCATGAATAATGGAGATCTGTTCACTTGCGGAACAAATGATAACAATGAACTGTGTCGATCTGGAAAGCGCAGTACTTTACTGCATGTAGATTCGTTAGGTAATATTGAAATTATATTTGTGATCGTAGTTGATTATCTTTCAAATATTTATTAACTGGATGATTTTTATAGAAACTTTCCAAATATTTGAAGGCACCTTAGGACAATCTTTTGCAATGATTTTGAGCAATGATGCAAAAGTATTAGGGTGGGGTAAAAATGATTTGGGTCAACTAGGTATGTAAATCACTGAGTAATTAGATTTCATTGATCTAATCTACCCACAAAATTATTGTCTGATGTATTTTAGGCAACGGGAATAGAGAAGATAAATTAAAGCCAAAACTCAATACCAATATCAATGAGTATATTATCCAAATAGCTTCCGGTGCCCATCACTCCGTGATTTTGTCGAAGAATGGAAATATTTTTACTTTTGGTGGTAACAGAAAAGGTCAACTTGGTGATGGTCAACTTACTAGCACAACATCACCAATTCAACTTTTATCTTTGAGACATAGACCAGTTATATCAGTTACGTGCGGTGAAAACCATACCATGGTATTAACTGCTGGTGGTAACGTTTACAGTTGGGGAGATAATTCAAACGGACAGCTGGGTTTGTCTGATACAACTAGTCGGTTAAGACCGGAGTTGATAAAATCATTACGATCGGTAAAACCTATCAAAATTTCCGCTGGAAAGCAGCATTCTTCAGTAGTCACTGATTCAGGTTTACTTTTCACTTTTGGTTCAAATAGTAGTGGGCAATGTGGAGCAGAAGACTCAAGTGTACGGAGTGTGTTAACCCCCACAGTTGTAGATCGAATAAGAGATGACTGGGCTTTTGATGTTGCCTGTGGATCAGCACACACACTCGTACTATGTGGACCTCGAGGAAGTAACTATTCCTCTCTTACTTTATCCAATGAGATTATGACAAAAGTTTATGTAATGGGATTGAATAGTTCTGGACAGGTATTTTTATTTACATTCTTTTCTGCTTTTTTCATATTTAATGTAATTAATTTTACATTTTCATTCTTCAGCTTGGCCTGGGCCACACTCGCGGTGTCACTACTCCAACTATGCTACCTTTGTCTCAAGAAGAAAGAGTTGTTGGAATATCTTCTGGTCCACTATCAATGCATTCTTTTGTTATTACGGGAAATCAAACATTAGATTATTTTGCTTTTAGAAAATCGTTACCTATTTTAACAAGAGAGTTGATTTTTGAAGCATGTAACCATTATCAAGTTTCTCATGTTCATACTCTTCAAAGTGCAACTGATAATGACAGAAAATATAATGCTGAAAATGAATTGAAAGTTTTGAATTCCATCAGAGAAATGATAGCATCAAGTTATTCTTCCATATCAGTTTTAAATGCTTCATTCCTCGACAGATCTCACACCGGTCATAACTCTTTGTGTGTAGATTTGCAAGCTGTGAGAGATGCATATGAGTTTATCATGTCAACAGAAAGTAGCAACCCTTTAATCGTAACAACTCTTGGTAGAGCAACCTTGCATCTTGCGGACCAACTTAAAGACTGCCCTGTTGATGATCCAGAAAACTTATCGGTGTTTTTGATAGTTTTAGAAAATCCTTTACTGTTAAGAACTTCAACGTTTCATATCGCCATTGAACGGGTAAGTTTAATTTTCTAATGAACAGAATTTTCTTGAATTCTGCCTGTATATTTTATAAGTAAAATCTGTTGAATATTATATTTTTCATTAATTTACATGTTAGGTAATCAACAGTGTTCTTGGATTGCCAAAATACTATCGTTTAATGTTGTTTAAATGGTTGAAATCATATCCTTCAGAGTTCTTTGGAAGAATTGTGCAAGTAATGCAGGGTTTCCTCACTGAAATTCTTACAAACAAGACACTCAGAATAGACTTTACTCCAGTTGTTATGGTGTTAGAAACGTAAGAAATCTTCTTATCTTTTATTCTTTTTTGAACTTCTATTGAATATTTCTATTTTATAATTATGTATTTTAGTTTATACCAATGCAATCTCGAAGTCCAAATTCTGCCGGAGCATGTGTTTTACAACTCAAACGTTGCTAAGTCTATCGATCCAAGGGAGGAGTGGATCAAATTACAGCAAGCTTCAAGTGAAAGCACTGTCTTTAATTTTTGTTCCTATTTATTTTTGTTAGAAGATTATCAGAAATATGCATTATTACAACATGATTTTGTAATTCAAAAATCACTCCAGGTAACACAGAACTTCTTCGTTAGTATGTGAGACAAACGTTATTCATAAATTTAACCATCCATTTTGCGATTAATTCTTTCATTTTGATTATATTTAGCATAACAAGTATAATCATTATTTAAAAGAAGCAATAGTAATTGTCGATCCTCGGAATGGTGCTGTAACTATTCAAACTAATCAGAATATTCCTCGTGGATTGTCATTAGTAATGGATAGCATGTCCAGAATAGGACTTTACTGTAAAATATGTGTAGATCGAGAAACATTATTGATCGATTTGATCAATAGTTTAAAAGAAATAATTGATAAGGATCCGAATATTCTACGACTACCCCTCAAGTAAGTGTCTTCGCATATAATTCTTGGAATCATATTATATATCTAGCATGATAAGTTTTGTCATATTAATTGAATATCGATTATTAAATATTTCTCGTTGTGTAATTAAGAGTTGAGTTTAAGAATGAACTGGGAGTAGATCAAGGTGGTATCACAAAAGAGCTTTTCACACTTGCTATTCGAGATATTATTGCAACTGGGAAGGTGGTATCACCTGTTAATAATGATCGAGTGGTATGGTTCTCAAATTCAACTCCAATTAATTCATCACCGGAAACTGTAGAAATGGTTGATGAATCATCGAAAAAGAAAAATAGCAAAAACTATTCGTTAGAGTATTACCTCGGACTTATTGTTGGCCTTGCTGCATACAATGGTGTATTCATTGATATTCCGCTCCCTCCAAGTATCTATAAATTAATGATTGGAAAACAGGTAATAAATAATAATCATGTAAATCACTTTCTATTTCCTCCGGTCCTGGTCCATATGAACCTGAGTTTATCATCCAGTCCGAAAGAACGTAAGTAAAATGGGTTTGACAGTCACCAACCCTTCCATAAAGGGGCAATTTCATTCTCTAGGACTAAAACCCTCTTCCTTGAAAATTTTATTTTCGTTAGCTTCAATCTTTCGATTGTTTCCCTATTATAGTACATAAATAAGTTTTTTTAATATTGATCTCTGCAATCCGCGGTGGTTCGCACCTCGTTTGAGCATTATTGATGAGAAACAAAACATGAAGTGCTCTAGAAAAACTTTAACTTTATTAACCCATTTCTATTCACGATCATTCGGAGCGATGGAAAAAATTAAATGTAGATTTGAAAAAAGTAATCATTGAAGAAAACGCATTTGATAATAATAATTTTTATTTTATACATTTGCTATATATTATAGTTATCTTTGTCTGATTTATATGCGGTGGATAATCAACTTGCAAAAGGTTTACAAAGTTTATTAGATTTCGAGCAAGGTGAAGGTTCATTAGAAGAAGTGTTTGGAACAACTTTCTCTGCTTCAGCTAATCCATTAATACAATCATCACTATCCTCCATGTCTTCCTCGATGATGTCACACCAACAAGATAATCAACATTATATTGAAAATAATATTCATTTCTTTGAAGAATACTCAAATACACTCAACAATAATTCATCCACCGATTTAAAGTTTATTGATTTGATTCCAAATGGAAGTGATGTTTATGTCACACGTGGAAATCGACATGAATTTGTTCGATTATTCATACAACATACATTATATAATTGTTGTCAAAATCAAATTGATGATTATATTCAAGGTTTACAAGTTCTGTTTAATAGTCGATTATTAAAGCACTTTTCACATAATGAGGTAAATGAATCATCAAAATTAATACAAAAATTATTTAATTATTATTTATCACTAATGTTTTATGTGATATTATATTCTCTCTCTAGCTTGAACATTCACTGTGCGGCTCGACAGAAATTGGTGATTTATCAGAATTAAGAATCCGGACGATATATAAAGGAGTTTATAATGATGAACATTATATTATTAATTGGTTTTGGGTGAGAAATTTATGATTTCTATCATATTTTTATTATAATAATTATTATGATATTATAATGAATCCTTTATTATTATTTTTGTTGTAGGATGTGTTATCATCTTTGTCTGGTGAAAACAAAAGGAAATTCTTGCAGTTTGTGACAGGATCTGAACGTGTTCCGGTTGGTGGAATATCAAAACTAGGGTAAATAATAACAATAATCATAAAAATTATAATGATAATAAAATAATATTCGTAATGATAATATAATTATTTGTATTCTAGGCTAATCATCCAAAGCACGGCACAAGACTCTACAGCATTACCAACATCTCATACTTGTTTCAATATTTTAGATCTTCCTAGTACCTACTCTTCTAAAGATCAACTAGAAAATAGACTAAAAATTGCCTTAGAATATGGTGAAGGGTTTGGATTGATTTAAATGATGAGTTGATGTAATTGTGGTATTTATCATTGCACAGTTAGTTCATCAGTTTATTATAATTCACAATATAAAAATACTAATATTTTTTTCTGTTTTACTGACTGCTGGTGAAATAGCACCTCTGATGTTATATGATAGATCTTATCATGATAATATTATCATTCTGATATTCGGACCACATCAAAACACAACAAAGAACATGGAAAATATGATACTAATTCTAAGTATTATTCCAGTATCGGATGGGATATGATTGATATGCTTATTATTTACCAGTTTGTTTATGATAATATTTCCATATTCATTTCAATTTAGTATTATTTCTATGATTTCTCATATATTTAAGATGTTAATCTATTCATTATATATGATATATATTAATTATTCTTTAAATACTATTTAAATAATGATTCATAATAAATGTTATTTTATTTGTCTAATAAATTATGTACTTGACAACACAAGCTACAAGCTGTAGTAGATGTTTCAATCGATCTGAGATCATAATAATATAGTAATTATTTATAATATAATAACCTCGTTCCGATGTAGAAGTATTCATTCCTATACAGTTATTTCTCATTAATAAACGATGTAAACCGCCTAAACCACCACCTAAAAACTGTTTGTAAAAGGTGTGAAAAAGTTAGTTCCAGTTTACATGTTGAAAAACATCATTTACAAATGAGAAATAAATAATTATTTTGAAAAGTCATTTAATCAAATAATGGAATATAGAAGAATTAGTATATTAATATTTTTTAGTATTTATTTAGAATCATACTTTATATATATTCATATTAATTCTCTTTTAATGAATGTAAACCTCTTCCAACAAACATGTTAATTAATCATAATTAATTATTTCTTTTCTATTTTAATATCATTTTCTATTCCTTACTTGATTCCATATTAAAAATGATACATAATAATAATAATAATAATAATAATAATAATAATAATAATAATAATAATAATAATAATAATAATGATAATAATAAT
>VKHH01006845.1:0-14839 GCA_015144975.1 Epipyxis sp. PR26KG | reverse complement strand
TGCATTATTATCAAGTAAAATCTTAACCACATTCACATGTCCCCAACGAGATGCTGCGAACAATGGAGACTCTCCATACTAAATTAACAATAAATAAATCAAAACTAAAACTTCAAATTAATCAAGATGATAAGTGATATCCTCATATCAATTACGTCATATAGCAAACATACCGGTCCCTCTTTATTATTGATATTTGTCCCAGCTTGCATTAAATGCAACACTTCCGCTTCATTTCCATCCCGAGAAGCTTCATAAAATATCAAATCAGTGCCATTGCTAACCTAAACAAGCATAATTTTAGAAATTTTAAAGCATAAATTAATTTTGCGAAGATTGAATTCATATTATTGCTGCTATGATTAATATATATTATTGGGCTCGTCGAATTGATAAAAGCAATTATGGTGTGAAGTCGTTGACTTAACATCTTCCATTTTAAAAAAACAAAAATCCTATTTATCAAAGAAAACATAGAATAATATTTATAGCATTGATAATCCTAGTTGATGTATCACTCATGCCAATATTAAATGTAATTTAGTTATATTGTTAATAATAAACTTTCCGATCTTACACTTTTGTATTCAATATTAGTTCAAACTTGAAACCAGACCTAAAATAGGCTTACCTTTAGCTCATTGGGATTCCAACTGTTAATCAAATCTTCAGCACTATCAATGGATTTCGTTGTTGTGAAATGTGCATAAGACGACCCGGACCCCCCGTCCACTTCTATTTGTTTTGGTTCAACTAAAGCTTCAGGACCGGCTTTCCTAGAAGATGCTGAAAGACCACCATAAGTACGGATTTCTTCAAGATTTATTGCGTCCGTATTCTTATCCTTAGCATTCTAATTATTAACATTTACTCTTATTAGTAACAATTAATATTTATAAAAATCCAAAAATCCTAATAAGATTGGAATTATACTATATATATTAAGATCTAAATATTTTAATCCAAATACGATAACATTACAATTACCGCTTCTTCTTTATTATTGACATAAGCCTCAGGTTGTATCAAAGGTAATATTTCCGCTTTCTTTCTATTTGAAGAATCTTCATACAATCTTAGATCAATATTATTGCTTTCCTAATAATAATTATAAATTATAAATGAAATTATCTGTATTTTGTTCAGAATTCGAAAATAACCACAAAGTGGTGAGAATATCACAGATAATGATAAGAATATATATTATAAGTATATTGAATATGGAATTATGATACAGAAAGAGGATTGCACATATGCTATATGTTAGTTATGATTGTCAAAAGAATTGATAAATAAGAGTTGGTGACCATCATCAGTATGCTGACCTTGTAAGTTTTGAATGAGATGTCTACTTTCGATCCCTTAGCTCAGATTAGACATCTCTTTTTACAAAGCTGGGAACCAGCACTATTATGAAATTTATTCCATAATAATGATAATAATAATAATAATAATAATAATAATAATAATAATAATAATAATAATAATAAAACTTATGTCAAATTGTCAAAATTTAGAAAAATATTTGAAAAGATCAAACCAACTCATATGATCAGCTATGTTATAAATTGTAAGAGACTTTTAATCTCGTTCGGAACTCAAAAAGCTGTAAAGTGATGAAAAGTATCATAGAAAATGATAATTTAATATAGTCTTAATTTATTGAATTCGGAATCATGAAATAAGAATATGATTAGTTCAATAGGTGGTGGATTAATGCCTGAACTTTCATAATAAATACATAAAAATGAACTAATACATATTCTATTCGAACGATCATAAATCGAGTTGCCCTACCCAACTTTCAACCTTAACGTTGGTGTTTTCTTATCAGATACTCTTAAATGATATAAGAATATAAGAGAAAACACAAATGCCAATATATTATCAAGTCAAAAATAGATAAAAAATACAGATTAGAAGTGAGTCAAAACCAGCGAAGTTTGCAATTGTTAAGCGTCAAATTTGAGAAATTATTATGATTATCATTTACCTTAAGATACTTTTTGATTCGTTCATTTCTGGCCTTGCTCTACAATCATCAGATCAACAATAATCACGATGCAATTACGCAACCATTGATTTAACTTACTATAATCTTTGGAGTCACTTCAGCTCCGTTCTTTAAAAGTAGCTTAACAACCTTAAATTTACTGAAAAAAGCCGCTACATACAATGGTGAATCTCCATTCTTTAGTCAATAATAATAAAAATAAATCAAAATATGGTAAAATAGATTAAAATATAGACATAGTATCACTAGGTTGGGTATTTATATCTAAATAAGGAAAAATAAGTAATTATTTATTTAATAAAATGACATCACATGATTATGCATCATTACTATGATCATCATACACCAAAATAAGATATATCATTATTATAATCGGTCATTTATCACAATCATTAAAATTAATAAATTTATAATTTATAATATCGTTATTTAAATGATAACTCCAAACAAGTTATATCATAAAATGACATAAGATATTACTTTCATATCATATTTTAAAATATTATTATCATTGTGAGTGAAATATATCATATGATTATAAAATAAGAATTATTATGATACAATCAATATGAACATTATTAATTCTAATCATAATACATTAATATAAATAATCTCACATTATTCTGTTGATTGATATTAGCTTGATTATCAAGTAGAATCTTTACTACATTATCATGTCCATTTTCAGATGCTATAAACAAAGGAGAAAATCCATCCTAAAATAATAATAATAAATACAATCAAACACTATTAAATAATGACATCATAATAGACTGATAACAACCAATATCAGATTCAGATTCAGATTATAATTACTATAATCATTATCAGTCAATTGGAAGAATTGAATTCAATGACTATGGGATAATCATGTGAACAAAAAAGTTAAGGTTTTGAAATTTAATTGGCCTTTTTGCAGCAATTCAATTTTATATCAACTCGGCTCTATTATAAGAAATTCAAAGCATAATATAAATAATATTATGCTCACATTATTTGGTTGATTCACATCTGCATTATTATCAAGTAAAGTCTGAACTACATTCACATGTCCCTTCTCAGATGCTACATACAGCGGAGACCTTCCATCCTAAAATATCAATAAACCAAATTAAAACAAATGCGTTTGAAAACCACAATATAACAGACTAATAAAAATAATATTCACAATTATCAAAAACATTTCATCATTATATCAGTCATTTTACTGATATAATTAATAAAAAATAATGGCACAATTAATTGTATAAAATAATAATCTCAGTTCATTTTCATCAAAATCATCATCTCGAATAATACAAACATTAATTGATTTATTCATATTATAAATATTGTCCAGTTATTTTATATTCAAATAAATTAGATGAAATTATATAACAAATTTATATTTTTTTAATTATAAAATTATAATAAGATTAAAACGAAATCCAGTGATGCTTTTTATAATTCCACTGAATAACCAAAACTCACTTGAAAAAAATATTAGCACTTAAATCATCACATTTAACAGGTATTTTAACGTCGATAAATGACTTGTTTTGTTTAAACACTCCCTTTCTTTTAAATTTACCTCTTTGCTTGAACTGACATTAAAATGCTTGTTTAATGAGATGATTTTGGTTCTTATTTTTGTTATAAGTCAATTTTGGTGAATTAATGCAATTTAAAAAGTACTGGAAATAAACATTATTGTTATACCATATTTTCAAATATATGATTATGTTATTATTATACAGGGAGACTTAGTGATGAGATCGAAGAGATAAACTTGATGAATAATTGAAAAATATATCAAATATTAAATTCAAATGATTTGAGACTAACTTAAAAACTGATTTATTATTGTAACATGATATTTAGCGGAATTAAACTTGCACTCTATTGACAACAGTAGGTAAACGAGCTGTAATGCAGATATAAATTTAGATGGAACTTTTCTATACAATGACGGACAATTTAATACCACGAAAATAATTAACTCCAGTCTACTAACAATATCGTATGATTATAAAATAATTTTTGAATAATTTCATATAATTATAAAATAAAATAATTAAATCATCAATATAAATATAAAATTTTCAAATCATAATATTAATATTATTCTCACTTTATTTGGCTGATTCACATTTGCATCATTATTAAGTAGAATCTTAACCACATTCAAATTTCCATTAGCAGATGTTCTATACAATGGAGTCTCTCCATCCTAAAATAATAAAATCTTTAAATAAATCAAGTTGATAAAAGGAATTTATCATAATTGGTTAATTAATAAATCATATTATAATTATTATTGATTTAAAATAATATCATATTGATATGATATGATAAGTAAACTTGAATAATTCATCTATCCATTCTCATAAAAATAATCACAACAATGTCATAACTACCAGTTATAATATACTGGAATAAATAATTTATTTGACTTTATTTAGCCGCCAGGTATTTATACAAAAAATTAAATCATTATTCGTTTCAAATAAAATCATTTTTATGAAATAATATCACATGATCATAAATAAGATCTACTATGATATTATCAAAATCAACATAATATTAATTCGAATTATAATATTAATATAGATCTCACATCATTTCGTTGATTCACATCTGCATTATTGTCGAGTAGAATCTGAACGACATTCACATGTCCATAATTTGATGCTCTATACAATGAACACCCTCCATACTATAAAAATAAATTAAATTAAATACTTACAAATTGTCACAGAATATAATAAAATAAGAATTATTATGATATCATTGAAATGAATATGATTTGAAATTCAAATTATAACATAAGTATTATTCTTACATGTTTTGTTGTTTGATCCACATCAGCATTATTATCAAGTAGGGCCTTAACAACATTCACATGTCCATTCTGAGATGCCGCACACAATGGAGACACTCCATACTATAATAATTATAAATTAAAACAAACAATTTTAAATAGCTATAACATAATCGACTGATAACAATCAACTACCAAATTACCAATCAGATCATTATTACCAGAAAATTCAAATTCAAAATAAACTGTAAATAAACATTTGAATAAACCGAACTATTTCATTTAAAACAAACATTTCATTTAAAACAAATAATTTCTTTTATCAACTCATGTTATCCGAGAATATTTCATGATATCATCAATGATTATAAATTTTAAATATTATATAGCATAATTCTCACTAAATTTGGTTGATCCACATCTGCATTATTATCGAGCAAAATCTTAACGACGTCCGAATGTCCATTTTCAGATGCTATATACAGTGGAGATCCACCATCATACTAAAATAACAATAAATTTAATCAAATCAATAAAAATCAAATTATCAAGTTAATAAGAGAAGTCATTATTATTATCACTATAATCATATTATAATTATTTTAAATTAAAATAATGTTAATATGGTAAATTAAATCGTCCCTTCATTCTACAAAATCATCTTAGATCATACAGGCATTCAAATGATAACTTAATACCAATCAGTTGTTATTATACATTCAAATTAATCATTATTAGTTTCAAATAAAATAGATATTTGTTTCACATCATTTTTAAAATGTTATCATTATATATCATACGATCATAAAATAAGAGTTATTATGATATTGTCAAAATGATGTGAAACAAATATCTATTTTATTTGAAACTAATAGTGATTAATTTGAATGTATAATAACAACTGAATTATATTATTATGATATACAACAATTATGATAATTATTCTTAACGCTTCATCAATTATTGGTTTGTTGACATGGAAGAAAGTTTTAAATTTTTTAACATTTTAACTCTTTTCCATTCAATACGTTCATCAATATGTAGTAATTTATGGTTTTGTATAATCTAATCCATACAGAGTCAGAGTATTTTGTAGTATAATTATAATCTCATTAAAAACGGACAAGCGATATCATAAAATAATTTCAAAAAAAAATTAAATTACGAAAAATTTCAAAATGGTATTATCAAGATATATATGATTAGAATATCAAATCATAAGATTAACAAAATTCTCACTTTATTTGGTTGATTTACATCTGCTTTATTATCAAGCAAAATCTTTACGACATCCGAATGTCCATTTTCAGATGCTATATACAATGGCGACTTTCCACGCTAACATAACAACAAATACAATCACAGCAAAAAAATTCAAATTATTAAATTGATAAAAGTGATCAGTATTATCATTTGCATTATATCACAATTATTTTGAAGTTTAGTTATGATGAATAATATAATCCATCCATCCTCAAACATTCATCTCAAACTTTATAACAAATAATACTACATTTTCGATTGAAATCATTATTTTATTGAAAATCTGAAACGAAGTTAGATATCATTTTTATTTGAAACGAGAAACTAAAAAAGGCTTTATCTGAAGGTGTTTTTATGAATCAACATAAAAACATTGCTAAAAATAATTGTTACAGATATATCTATAGGGATAATAAAAAATATCAATTTTTATGCAGGTAAACTTTTATACTTATAAAAATAAACCCTAAATATGGTTTTTGATAAATCGCACATTCGAAAATTGCATTGTTGGGCGAGCGAGAACAGATTAATAACAGATGTATTAATAAATACCAACTAATTCATTTAAGAGTAAGTAGTTGTTGATTAATTGCACAGCATTTTCATTACGTAACCCAGACAAGTCCAAATATTCTTATCATTATAAAATCAAATTGACATGAAAAAAGCATTCAAATTCAAAAAAAATTAATTAACAGATAATTCAAATCATACTATTACAATAAATCTTACATTAGAGAATTGATCGACATCTGCATTATTATCAAGTAGAATCCTAACCACATTCACATGACCCTTCTCAGATGCTCTAAACAACGGAGACCATCCCCACTAAATAATTATGAATCAAATCAAAAAAGTACTAAATTAATATTATGTAAATATGATATGATAAATTTAATAATGATTCTAATCAAAATTATCTCAAATCAGACACACGCATTAATTAATTTCATTCAAATAATAACTTCATAAATAAGAGCTGGCCAGTTGTAAAATATTCTAAAATCAAATCATTATGAATTTAAAAGAAATAGATTTAATTTTATATCATATTTCAAGATGTTGCTTTATGAAATAATATCATATGATTATAAAATAAAAAACATCATAAAATCATAAAAATGAATATGATAGATAATTAATTCAAATATTAATATTATTCTCACGTTATTTGATTTATTAACATCTGACTTGTTATCAAGCAAAATTTTAACGACATTCTCATATCCATTAGCAGATGCTGCATACAATGGAGACTCTCCATCCTAAAATAATAATAAAGATAATCAGAACAAAAACTTTCAAATAATCAAGTTGATAAAAGAAGTCATCATCACAATTATAAATTACATCATATAATAAATATGCAAGTGTATAATGTTGAAATGATAAATCGAATTGAACAATTCATCCATTCATTTTCATCAAATAATTATAATATATCAATCATATTCACGTGGCACAAAGCATAATCTGTTGATTTCATGAAGATAATGAAAGGTTTCCTTATCATCAATAATTATAATTTTACAGGAGGAAATGTTCATTCCTTATTTGGTATGTACATTTTGTGCATATATGGTAGTTTATTTATCTTCATATCAATTTGAATTAGATATAATCGTTCATGTTAAGGGTTAAGGTAGATTGACAATAATAATCAGTGATATGATTGCAGAAAAATGATCACAGCATAGAAATAAATCACATTGGAATCATATATTAGATACAAATAAAATAAAGTTTTTAAATATGATTATATTTTATTACCGGCCCTTCTTTATCATTAACATTTGTCCCATCTTGTATCAAACGTAACACTTCCGCTTCATTTCCATCCCGAGAAGCTTCATACAATCTTAAATCAATATTATCCTAACAATAAAAATAAAATCACCAGCATATATTCGATTATTATTTTTATTGTTAGGATTCAACTATGGACTTATATGAATTTCATTCATCCGCTTGTTGTACAGATTGTTCAACAACAACTAACTAATTAATAACAATATTGCAACTAAATATTTTTTATATCGTATCAATATTACCAAACAAATAAACAAACAAACAAACAAACAAACAAACAAACAAACAAACAAACTTAATTAAAGAATTAAAGAGTACAAAAAAGTGTACGCTAGAATAATCATTTTTTTAATAGTAGAAAGCAGAATAGTCCCAAAGAATCAATACAACAAAAATGTCTCTGTTATTACGCCATTACCTTAGTTTGGCTCATTGTTCGTAGTTTTTACTTATTTTTTCGAACATTAATTACTGTAGGGATTTACTATAAATATATTCCTTTGAACTCAAAAAATGTGTGGTGGTGCACGTTTTTAAGACGTTTTTTTCCACAATTTTACTGTTACGGGTTAGTAGTATTAATTCATTCATTCATTCATTCATGCAACACGGTTTTTTCGAAAGAAATTTTACACTTTTTTAAAAATATTAATTTAAATTTTTTAAAAAGTATTCTTTATGAATCTTTGGATGCTGCTAACGGTATAGAAGTTATTATTGTTAATTGACATGATTTCCTGGATTTGCTCATTAATGTATTAATTGAATGAATTTCATTCATTCATTCATTCATTTTTTTAAAGATATGAAATTATTGCAATGGGATCAAATGTGGCATTGAACATATATGCCTAATTCTTATGTAGACATAGTACATGGATGAATTGAATAACTTAAATCATTTTTTCCTATACCAGGTATTATCATTTATAATTCCGTAATTTCAACAAAAGCATGTACGAGTATCTTATTAAATTGGTATTTTGAGGTTAGAATGAAGTTACGCTATAATATATTAATTTGTTTATTTGTTTGCTTTCATTAACTTTAATACAGCAGATTCATTTCATTGTACAATATTCTTGGGATTATTGTTAGATAATACAATAATAATGCTCATTGAGTCACAACAATACCTGTCTCATGTATATCTATCACGGGGGAATATAAAAACTCTATTTTTTACTCTCCTGTCAAGTATAGAACTTTATTTTTTCTTAACTCATCATCAAATGTGATAACTGGAAGAAATAAGCATATTTCTTTTTTTAAAAAAATATAGGTTTTTGTCATCCCATCAGTTTATCAAGTAATATAAACAAAAAATCTTAACTTATTAATTTATTGATAAAATAGAAATATTTTATTTCATCAAGAAAAAACAAAATTTATTACTATAATAAATCTTGACAATGGGCAATACCATTAGAAATAACATAATTTAAGCCGTTTCTCCTTTCCAATCTCTGTTAGTTGTTGCCATTTCTTTCAGATAAATTAAATATGATTTTCCTTCTTTTATTTTGAAAGAATGAATATTATCAATTATATTTAGATAATTATTATTATTAGAATGATTATAAACTGACTTGTTGTTTATATTATTATCATAGACTGGGAATCCAAAAATTGTATTATTATAAGTGACTTTTATTTGAAGAATTGTCTTCATCGTCATCGAATCCATGACTCTATACACAGTCGACGTCTCACCTTCACAAACAATACACCATTCGATCAAATTATTATTATTATTTGTTTTATTATTATTATTATTATTATTATTATTATTATTATTATTATTTGTGGGTGATTTTTGACTTGTTTTTTCTTGAATTCGAAAGTTTAGAATCAATGGATCAGCTAATGTCGCTTCAGGTACTATCAAATATGGCATTTCCATCATATTATTATTATTATTTTCTAAAGTTGATTTTATGATTTCATTCAAGCTACCATGTGACAAAAAGGCACTATCTGTTCGAGAAATTAATTGCAAAGCAGAATGACATAAATAATCTAGTGTCATTGTATTTTTCAGTCCATTAATTAATTCATCTAATTGTTGATATGATCGTTTATTTGTGAAATTATTTTTTAAAGTTTCAAATTCGATTATTTTTGATAATATTATTTGTTTGGATATTATTAATATTTGTTCAATGGGTGTATGTGAACCAAGGATTCGTTTGCCTTGTATTATTAATCGATCACGGGACAAGTCTTTTGATAATTGCTTTAAATCGATTATTTTGTTAAATTCTTTGGGTGAATTGTTTGGTTTAGATGTCTGGGATGTTGGAGAATTGTTGTTTTCCTCGTGCCTAGAATCATAAATCAGAACAGTCACAGATAAAATTATATCATATTTTACGATTATTATTAATAATAAAATTATTATTGCTATTATTAATAATTCGAACTTACTGTATTTTCAATGGCTGTTCAACTGTTAAAGAAGGTATTTGTGTGCTATGCTGCATATTATCATCATCATTTTCATTGCGACTGTCACTGCTATCATTACTATAACCAATCGCCATTGTCACTGTTATGATATCATTCACATCAATGTCACCTGATAATTGATGAACAAACACAACTCCTTCATCAGACTTAGGGTTGGAGTCACTTTGATCATGACCCTGGTTAATCTTCATTGCATTGATTCCATTCATCGCCATTATCTCATCAAATGTTTTCAATTTCTTCACATCGATTTTGAACGGTAAGGATTTAACCAGCTCAGGTAAGGCCATTGGGATTAAGTCCATATCAACAGTTGGTGTATTGAGTAATGGTGATTTATAATCAGAATTATTGTTATTATTGTTTTGATTCATGGACATATTCATAACATTATGATTTATATTAACAGTTTTGTTGAAATTCGCTAATGGTCTTTGATACACTTCAGAACTGGATTTATTATTATTATTGTTGTTAGTATTTAGAAGTGGGGAATTTTTATATTTCATATTATTGGCTGGGGATGGTATATCCGATTGAGAAGAATATAAATTACGATTATTATTATTTCCATCCATCATTAAATGCAAATTATCCATTTTCGAATATTGATTATTTTTTGTGATAATTGTATTTATTAAATTCACACTTCCACCATTAGAGTCTACCTCAATAAACTTATAAATCAAATCTAGCACTTTCTCTGTGGTCATACATTTCTCATTTAATGATAATTCTCGCATGAACTCACTCAATGATTCACCTTTCTTTTCTATTTCTTGTACAGTCAAATCTGATTGATTTTTAAAAAATGAGAAAAATGGATTACTTGGAAACTTATTAACGAATCCGGTACAAGTCCCATAAGGGAATGATGAATTTAATTTAGAAAATTGAGCTATAATCATAAATATAATTACAGTTAATATAATAATGATTCAATAATGATTAAGACGAATTTAAGACATATCAGCTTGCAATAGCAACATGTTTCTTGTCATCATTTTATCATTATTCTGCTTTTTATAAGCTAGTTTGAAAGAAAAATGAAAGAGACTCCCTCACAGAGCATATGTATAATTATATCTATTACACACACAAAAATCATAAAAATCCTTGTAATCATAAAACAAACGAAGTTTTTTTTTATGATTTTTGTGTGTGTCTATTAATTATAAATATTCGGTTTAAGGGATAACAAAAAATATTAAATGACTTTCATATCTCTTAAATATATTTGGGTTTCTACAAATACAGCAAGTATATATTACCATAGCTTTTATGAACCACCCATTGTCTTCCATCCTTAGTAGTAACATGTAGCTTGTATTCTACTTCATCGCTATTATCCTTTCTGCGATAAGAACCAACTCGCAAATACAATGGACTTTTTTGCAATGCTCGATTGTCAACGTTATTCGATTGTGCTAAATTATCAATACCATTTAACCAATCATCATCTGCCGCAACGCGCCAAACACGATCTTCTGAACTGATAGATCCTGTATAATATATAATAAATAATCATACAAATTTTAAAAAGAAAATTAAAATACCATAGCTTGATGTACTATAGATAGAAACACTCTTTGAAACTAAAAATTTAAAACCATCATCATTAGATTTTATTTTAATCTAAGTACCTTTGCGTAGCATGTATAATGCTGCCTTTCTATCACCATGGCAAAGCAGCAACGCATTGCGTGCAAGATTTTCATCAAATCCATTCTCGATTATATAATCTAGGTCAGTTGCTATTACTTTTTTAACACTGTTCATGCTTAGATTCTTTACTACGATATGATAATACCGATGAAAAATAAAGCAACAGCAGTCACAGCAGGAAGATTTGGGATTGCCGGAGCTTGGAAAGAACAATTTGGAATATCACAAGAGCTTTAGTAAATATGTTTTTGTTTTAAAGTTTGTTGTTCCTGTTGCTGTTGTTGTTACTTAATGTATTATTCATTCTCATTCATTCATTCATTCACCAAAACCATAAAATTAAATGATCATAGTTAGCACTTTATCCAAAAGCACATTTATCATATTAGACAGGTAAAATAACACCAGAATCAACAAAATAATAAATATGATTGATAAGTTATCACACAAAGAGATGTTTTCTTACTATTTCACGAAAACCTCTTTTTAATAATAATAATAACTCTTCAACCGTATTGATTTTCTTGATTATGATGTTATATTACCTGTCTAATATGATAATTGTGCTTCTGGAACAAGTGCTACAGTAACTATGATCAGTTGAAGAGTTCAACCGTCGCACCCGTACTCGTCAGGACACGTGCATATTTTCGATCGAAAGGTAAAAAATAGGATTACGAGACTAATATTGAATAATTTTGATGGTTTTTTTTAGTTTGGCGAAAATTAGGGTGGTTTATTTGGCACCACCAGGACCTACTTATACAGACAGTTTCCATTTTTTTTATTATCATTGTTATCTCAGTTTTTTTCTATCAAATGTCTATTTCTTATTGCGAAACTGAGATTTAATTATGCAAAATTCTTTAAAATTACAAATCATAATAACATTAAAATCATTCATAGTATGATATAATCAATAAGTCTTAACATAAAATAATATAATTTAAGACAATACAAACATGATTTGAAATTTCAAGCCTAAAAGTAAAGCAAAGTCAGACAACATCAGCGCCTTAAAATTGCCTCACAAAAGATGAATAAAACTTCAATGCATTGCTTGCTATGCAAAAGCAATCTGTTTTTATATACAAGCACACGGAATGATAGAGTAAGCATTTACTCTATGGGTGAAATACACAAACAAACACCACACATCAATCGAACCCTATATACATGACTGATGTGAATTTTATACAATAGTAAATATAAATATACAGCATATAAAATATTTAGCTGTAGTTCAAAGTGTTACAGCGCTGCAGTTCAAAGAACGATAACAGCGGGAAAGAATGATTACAGCATCAATAAGGAAGTAATGAATGTCTTTTTTTTGAAATGTAGGACCGTGAAAATTGAATCCAACTATGGTTTCTGAAGATATGTTTATGTCTCTTTGTATCTACATCTGAAAATTCTATTTTTCACATTTTGAAAATCATATATCTTCCATTGGAGTTTGAATGGTAAGAGATGACACTCCATATCCTAAGCATGTTCCACACTTTGCAAGATTATAACTTGTGCCAGTTTCCCAAGCATTATTAATTCCTACTTCATTGAAATCTGTGTTAGGAATCGGTTTATATCTTGCTCCAGCAGAGCATACATAAGCACTACCCTCTTCACTGATGGTGAATGACAACAGCACCATCTTTGCAAAACCATCTCCATCTTGAACGGACATGATCCATTGAGAGTATTTATCGCTGTTTTGTCCATCATTTTTCATGTAAGCTGTACTTTTGATTGGCTCGTTTCCATTTCCAATAGATTTTCCACACATTGTTGAACTACTAGGAAGTATTTTAAGCTCGGCTAAATCTGTGATAGCACCATTAAGTTTAGTCCCCATACCAGAGGAACAGCTAGGAGAAACCAATTCTGATATGCTTATAGTATGCATTTGTATTGATGGATTTGATTCTAATTCATTCAATCTAGAAAACAATAAATTTATTCGATTATTCAAACATGCTATAACTGGTAACTTAATTATTATCAAAACAATTCATTTCGTTACACTCTCTAGAACAAACATGAGTTATACAAAGTTTAGAGTCATTACCTCCTAGTAGTCAATGTTCCACGTAAATTTCCGTATTTTACTTCTGCAATTATGGAACTCAACATAAAATTGAAAATTATTGCGAACAGAAGCAGAACCGATGACATAATGACTACTAATCTGTGAACGCTTCAATTCTTGTTCAATTAACTCTTATTGCTTTAATTACAGTATTTGTGCTTTGCGTCGAAGTAATGTGGCAGCGTATTTTCAACGAAAAACAAGTGCCAACGTGACCAAAATCGTTGCACCTGTACCAATCGCCGAATCTATCCGTTAACGGTTTTTTTTTCATTCATTGTTTCTTTGTTTATAGGCAAATCAATAAACTTCGTAACTCACTTATCCAAGCTAAAGGTTTCCCACAATATTTAGCCACTCCACTAATTTATCGCCGACTTAGCTTTGCTATTCAGGAACTGCACGTCAGCTCCTGTCCCGCTTCACTCTCCATACCTTAAATCCATCCTTTACATTTGCTATTATTGACATGATTCTCTTGTAATTGCTATTTTTATTTATTTTTTTAAAAGGTAAAGCTTTTATATTGGTTTTTCTAAAATAATTAATGATGACAATGCAAGCAGAATTATAATGCAAAGAAGGCTTTTTTAGGTAAAGCTTTTATTTTAACGAAACGGAAAACGAAAGTTCAATACTATAGAGCATACCAGCAACAACTTTTGAATATGTGGATGGTGAATTAACAAATGGTATTCCATATCATTATAAAGTTTCTGCAGTC